>NW_021011517.1:336709-611115 GCF_003987935.1 Bombyx mandarina | reverse complement strand
CAATAATGTATGGACTACGTTAATGTATCGACAGTATTAATGGCTACGTTTGCATTTGATCTTACTCTTCTTATGTTAATTTGAATTATGTAAATAAAGTAAATAATAGTTTAAAAAAAACTAACAAAATACGCTTTTATAGAAAATCCAACTTAACAAATAGAAAATAAATTTGAATTAAAAATAGTGTAAAAAAAACATGGTACTGTGCAAAGTGGGCAACTTTTTTTTTTTTAATTTTTTATTGTCATCACTCCTTAATAAGTATACCAAATTTCGAGTTGATTCGGCTTTTGAAGGGGGTCAAAATCATGTTCAAAGTTCCGTTACATACTAACATACATACGTCTGAAGCTAATAAAAGCGTATTAAAAAAACGATAACATAATAATTTGCCTAGTATTACGTAATTTACAAATTATCCGGAAATCTTGTTGGCGGCCATGTTTGCGGCATCGAAACCGTCTTCCGGTCGCCATCTTCGTTCGGAAAAGTTTGCTTTGCAAGCACATTGTTTCCAGAACTTACAAGTGGCACTTAGCCAAGTTTCAGGTTAAGTTTTTGCTTTTCACGATCAAGTTTCGATTGTGGTAAGGATTAACGAATTATTCCTTGAATTAGATTATTAAAGGAATTACAAATAACTTTATTTATATTATTATTTTTCTTTACATTTTTTTTCTCAGCAGACGCTGGTACGTATTTATTATGTACGGGCCTTAGCTAAGTAAATAATAAGGAATACATATTTTTAATGTCAGTTAGTTGTGTTTTCCTCTATTTATAAAAACTTACGAACAGCTCTACATTTATTTAATATAGCATTTATTATTATTATTATATTATTCAAATAGAAAAATACAAAACAGTTCAACGACCTTAGTGTTTTTATCAATAGTAAGAAAGTTCATCTTCTCTATCTTTACGAGAAGGAATGTAAAAGAATTGAAATTACTTAATTCAGGTACAATATTCAATGTCTCTAGTTTTGTGAGCATACACGATACAACTTATTTTTAGGATCAATCACAAATCGTAGGTTGTGTAACCTATAACTTCCTTTTTTTCTCTTTTTTTCTTCGGTCCTCAGCGCTATGACATGTCCTTCTTCAAACGAGGCTTGTGGAGAGTATTAAGCGGTAGGCAGCGGCTTGGCTCTGCCCCTGGCATTGCTGAAGTCCATGGGCGACGGTAACCACTCACCATCAGGTGGGCCGTATGCTCGTATGCCTACAAGGGCAATAAAAAAAAAAAAAAGTCCCTTTGTCCACCTTTTGTTAAGTGGTCACGGCATCCTTCAAACCAAAACGCTCATACTCCTAGGCTAACAAAATATTCTCAAATCTGGCTGGCTATGATAGGCAGGGGCTTTGGTTGTGGTGATCCTTGCAATAATGTATTCAGTCAGTGACGTCACTTTTACAATGTTTTAATTACTTTAAAAAAATATTAATTTCATCATTACTGTACCACCCAAACGACTGACGATACAAAACCTAGTAATGAGCTCTATGACATGTGTCCTTCTTCAAACGAGGCTTGTGGAGAGTATTAAACGGTAGGCAGCGGCTTGGCTCTGCTCCTGGCATTGCTGACGTCATGGGCGACGGTAACCACTCACCATCGGGTGAGCCGTATGCACGTCTGCCTACAGGGACAATAGAAAAAAAAATCGGTTGTCTGTTAGGTCGGTTTACTGATGATAGTTGAACGTGACAACGTCAGAAGAAAATACGCCTCAGAGCGAGGTAACGCCGCATGAGTCATGTTTTTTCGTGCGTGCAGCCGGCTCCATCGAATTATAAGACGTTGTCACGTCAAAAAACGAAGCTCAAAAGGATTATACAATTTCGCAACAAAAACATTTCCCCTGAAATCCTATAATACAAACATCGGCAGCAACATTATCGGGAGCCAGCCAAAACAAAGCGTTTCCAACGTTTTCGGGCGTTTTAGAAACTTTTAATAGCTTTATTTAATACGAATGCGAATTATTTGTTTTGAAACCGAAAGCGAAAACCGGTCATTAACCGAAAACTCCGAAAAGCAACGTAGCGATACACACGGTCGTTAGTGAAACTCTAACAAATACGTTGAATAGTTTAGGAATAGACTGTTTAATTAAAAAACGCGTGTAGCACTCGGGGACTGCCGCGGTAAAGCTATTGCATAGCATTTTTTATCAACTAATGAAATTATAATTACACAATAATAATTATTTAATATTAAAACAATAATAACATAAGACCACGCTATATTTATAAACATTAAAAAAAGCAAGACATTAACTGTCCCCTTCACACTCATAAGCTAGACCGCGCGAGAGAGAGATGGGTAGACTTTTCATGATGCGTATGCAGTGCGAAGCCACGCCGCGCAAACACTGCACAAGCGCCATGTGTGAATGTGTTGAACGCGAGCTACATGGTAGGCAGAGTGAAGGTGTTAGGTTTTATTATCGTTACGGAATTTCTTGATTTGGTCGCCGTGCTCAAAGCCCGCGATAAAAGCTATGCAATAGTTTAAAAACTTTTAGACAAAAGAATGTCAGTTCACACCAAAATTTATATTTTGAGCAGTGAAGGTTACTTAATTATTGGTATAATATTATACATGAATTATGTTAGCTTAATAATGCTAGTGCCTTCATATATTGCCATTGTATTTTACTTTAAAATAATAGCAAACAGTTTCAGTTTAACGTGCTAAATTAAAATTATAAGCTAAGTGCATACATTTTATAATATAAACTAATCTATATATATAAAAGAAAGTCGTGTTAGTTACACAATTTATAACTCAAGAACGGCTGAACTGATTTGGCTGAAAATTGCAGAAGAGGTAGCTTAGAACCAGGAGAAGGACATAGGATACTTTTTATCACATTCCCATGGGACGTGACATAAAACGTGGTATGACAAAACGCAACTGATATGGAATAGCAAAACGCAACTGACAGCTAAACGTTCTATGGTTAATTATAGTAGAATTTTGAAGTTAACCGGTTGATGTGTATNATTATTTGTTTTGAAACCGAAAGCGAAAACCGGTCATTAACCGAAAACTCCGAAAAGCAACGTAGCGATACACACGGTCGTTAGTGAAACTCTAACAAATACGTTGAATAGTTTAGGAATAGACTGTTTAATTAAAAAACGCGTGTAGCACTCGGGGACTGCCGCGGTAAAGCTATTGCATAGCATTTTTTATCAACTAATGAAATTATAATTACACAATAATAATTATTTAATATTAAAACAATAATAACATAAGACCACGCTATATTTATAAACATTAAAAAAAGCAAGACATTAACTGTCCCCTTCACACTCATAAGCTAGACCGCGCGAGAGAGAGATGGGTAGACTTTTCATGATGCGTATGCAGTGCGAAGCCACGCCGCGCAAACACTGCACAAGCGCCATGTGTGAATGTGTTGAACGCGAGCTACATGGTAGGCAGAGTGAAGGTGTTAGGTTTTATTATCGTTACGGAATTTCTTGATTTGGTCGCCGTGCTCAAAGCCCGCGATAAAAGCTATGCAATAGTTTAAAAACTTTTAGACAAAAGAATGTCAGTTCACACCAAAATTTATATTTTGAGCAGTGAAGGTTACTTAATTATTGGTATAATATTATACATGAATTATGTTAGCTTAATAATGCTAGTGCCTTCATATATTGCCATTGTATTTTACTTTAAAATAATAGCAAACAGTTTCAGTTTAACGTGCTAAATTAAAATTATAAGCTAAGTGCATACATTTTATAATATAAACTAATCTATATATATAAAAGAAAGTCGTGTTAGTTACACAATTTATAACTCAAGAACGGCTGAACTGATTTGGCTGAAAATTGCAGAAGAGGTAGCTTAGAACCAGGAGAAGGACATAGGATACTTTTTATCACATTCCCATGGGACGTGACATAAAACGTGGTATGACAAAACGCAACTGATATGGAATAGCAAAACGCAACTGACAGCTAAACGTTCTATGGTTAATTATAGTAGAATTTTGAAGTTAACCGGTTGATGTGTATGAAACAAACCGTGTGGCGGAACCAAGTTCGCCGGGTCCGCTAGTACTCAATAATAAAGAGCAAATAAGATTTTTAATTATTCAGCTTATGACTTTGATCACTATCCCACATTATATGTCAAACATTCATACACTGACTCGATATGTACTATAATATATTATAACCCACTGAATTTATTACCGGATCGTCTCAGTGGGTCGCGTTTCCGATCCGGTGGTAGACTCTGCGAAGCCCTGCTCTTGCTAGGGCTAGTGTTATCAACGTCCTCAGGTTTGAGCTCACCTATTTGTTTCGTTATGCTGGCATAGCCCCTCAAGGCTAACAGGTAGAAAGAATAAAAAAATAAAGTATAATACAAATGTCAAATTGACATTGGACGTAACTAGATGGGACGTTAGAATTGAAATATAAATGTTAAAAGTGACTTATCTATTTCTATTTGAATGAAAAAACCAACGTTTTTTTTTTGGTCAAAACTCGATTTCTTTGACTTCGTTCGTACTCTCTACGCAGACGAGCCTTAGAGTTCATGAGATTTTAAGCGGTTGCTTGAGCCCACATACATCGCGTAAATACCAACGCCTACCCTAAAACATAAGGTCATAGCTCCAACATTTTGAATAACGCTTGTTCTAGGCTTCATTTGCATTATACTCGGCAGTAGACATTCGCAGAACAAGGGTACTCGTATGGACTCAGAATAAGCCAGTGCGAGGAAAAAAGAAAAAGCTTATCATTCCCAAACAGTGTAAGTAAACAGGTTTTTTTTTGTCAGGATGAAATCGCCGGACTTCCGCCCTCCACTGGGGATGGAGGGCGGAGCATGTCAGAGTCGAACTGACTAAAACCTCCTGTTGCTCAACAACCAACGTCCGAACCTCGCATGAGACAGAACTCATGAAGAGGCAAAGGGAGGAAAGTGAAGCGTTTAGTGCGGAGCACATCTCTCCCATCACCCTCCCCCTCGGGACGTCGGACCGGCTATCGTCGGCGCCACGACCACCAGCCCTCTCGGTCTGCAGGCTATCCGAAGCCCGCCTAGATGGTGCCGGTTAGAGTGAAAGTAAACAGGCTAACTTATATTACGTTCGCCATTCTAATCACACATGTGTGACTCACACAAAAGGGATTAGCAAGTGCCGTCTGGGGTCCTCGAATCCATTAATTTAACACCTCAATTAACTGATTCGATTTATTGAACAACTTCAGACCAGCGTACTTCCTTAATCGTATCGAGAATCTGCACCTTATCGTCAAATATAGAATACAGGAACCGCATAATGTATTCGACTGTTTCCTTATTGGCTTTGATTGGATATTTAGTTGGCAGACGAGGGTAGATTGTATTAAATAGTGATATATTTTGTATTAGTGTTAGAGCGTGTATGGTAGAATGAGTGGGTAGTAGCAATGCTGTCAATCATTGTGCCAATATTATTGTGCTCCAAGTCTAGTGGTTTAAGATGTTTTTTTTTTAAGTGATTTTATGACCTGGTAACTAAGACCTTTAAGTCATGTCTTATTTTAATTTATATTCTTATTTTTATGAAAAATTATAATATGGAGTGAAATGAAATGAAAATGATTAATTTGAGACGTTAACCAACTGGGATGAAATTAAATGAAATGAGATGATATGGAATGAAATATAATCTTAGTAAAATGGTGGTCATTTACTAAGATTTTTTCAGTGGACTTTTTGGGAGGATCCCGAGAAGTTGCGTCCAGCGGCTTTGTTTCATTTTCCCACATTTGTGCACTTTCACAGATATTATACAGTTAATAAACCACCGTTATTACACATTTAAATCTGAAGAAACAATAAATAGACAAAATAAAACAAATCACACTCCTCGCGTTCCCACCAAAAAGTCCGGTTTAAGATGAGGAGCAGTTTTATTAAATACCTACTTTTTTTAGGGAAATGACCAGAAAAAGACCACCGACGTTGCGGGATTTATTACTCGGTAGACCGACCATCCCCATGTTATTCTGTGATAACTACCACTAAAATTTAACATAACATTGACAGAGGAGCAATAAGAAGTTTGAGTCCCGCGAATGTTTCCCAAGTAATGACTCGTTCACCGGATTCTTTCCTTTGTATTAAACACAATATACAGCGCTTCTTAAAGTTTGGTGCACCGGGTATATTACAATTAGTGTACCAGGAAATAATGTCAGGATTTTGTTAAGTTTACTGAGAAAGGCGAAATGACAAAGTTCATACAAAGTATTTGACCATTTATGTTTGCCCGATAATAATAATTCGTGGGTTAAACAAAAGTAATGAGGGCGACATCGTGTACGGGTGATTTACAGTTATGTTTCTTTCAATGCATACAAAGGGCTAAACCGTAGTAGCCGGATTTAAAATCACGACATGGATGCAGCCAGCCACCTTGAGACGGGAGGTCAAAATCCTAGTGTTTTTAATCATATTTTCGGTATTTCGTGTAACAATTCCCTTCTTGCGTCGATAATCCTCAATCCTGAGGGTCGTGGTCTCATGAGGCTTTCTTGGGATAATACTCATGGTGGGTTCCCGCGTCCTACCACGGCAGTGCTTTTGGAAGAGATTTAGTTCTTAGAGGCCGCTGAAGCCTCATTTGGGTCCGGCTAATTAACCGTCGCCAGATATTTGGCGTTGACTGCTTTACGGTGGAAAGGTCTAACTCTAAATCAATCCTCTTCTTTTCTCACCCGGGCTTGGGAGTGGTATTGGCAGAGTTAACAATTATTCTACCCTAAAGCTAAAAAATGTGATTGCTTCGCGGGAGAAATGGACATGATGGTACCCACACGCAGTAATTCAAATTGCATCCTACCACCAGTAAATGTGAGTTACCGATGGGCTCTAGGTCCAGGTCATCGTAAAGGTCGACGTTCCTGACGAACCACGGGGCTCCGACGGCTATCCTGCAAAAACGGGATTGAATAATTTGAAGGGGTTTCAAGTTAGTGCGGGCCGCGTGAGCGAACACTACACTTACATAGGTCGGCCGTCTGGTGTAGTGGTAAGTGGTAAGTGACACTATCACTGATGGTAGGACCTCTTGGGAGTCCGCACGGGTAGGTTCCACCACCCCGCCTATTTCCGCCGTGAAGCAGTAATGCGTTTCGGTTCAAAGGGTGGGGTAGCCGTTGTAACTATATTGAGACCTTAGAACTTATATCTCATGGTGGGTGGCGCATTTACGTTGTACATGTCTATGGGCTCCAGTAACCACTTAACACCAGGTGGGCTGTGAGCTCGTCCACCCATCTAAGCAATAAAAAAAATAAAAATAAAATTTATAGGTCATGACGAAGGGTATGCAAGTTTTGTAGAGTATCACCTTATTTCTAAGGGACAATTTACTTCGCTTGCAATTCATCGGATAGAAGCGTTGCAAAGATGACACCAAGGCAGTTAGTAAACGGATCTACTCGAAGCGAAACAGCGAACGGATCACCTGAAGGGAAGCGGAAGAAGTGAGTTACGAATTCTAAAGTATTCTGTGAGTGTTCTAAGTGTTAATACTTTTGAAGTGAAAACTTCTTTAGAATCGTTGTGATTTCAAACCGGATACAACGGAAAAACGACAGGTAAGAGAGACAAATACAAAAATGTATAGGATGAAGCCAGTAAAGAATGAGACAGAAATATACATACTATTTAATACAGCGCCATCTGTGAGATTTTTTAACACTAACGTGTGTATGAAAGCTCTTGTAGTGAATTTTAATTTAGGATTATACGTGAAATTAAAATATCAATTCACAGAGGGCGCTACCTTACAAATATTTACTAATGACAAAATTTTACATATACTTAAGACGTTTAGGATAATTGTATTTTAATTTTGGAAGGTTTCACTTCTACCACGTGTGAATTGCATACATTTTTTTTGTTTTAATTTATACTTCACTAGAATTTTTATTTATCCCGAACGCCAGCGCGTAACAATACATTTGGTATGTAATACATTACTTTTAATAATATTTTTTGCTAATATTTATATATAATTTATAACCTATGTTTTACAACTGAACAGAAATGTGAAATCGAATATTCTAGAAGGGGAGAAGTGGAATCCACAACTAAGTTTACAATATACAGGCACAGGCGAAGTCGTCGTGGCCCAAAGGATAAGCCGTTTGGTGCACTCCTGTCAAGCCAACTCGTGTCAAGACCATACCGGTGTTCGTATCTCCCATGCGGGTACCCATTTTTCTAATGAAATACACATATACTTAATGTACATTCATGAATAACTTTCCTGATGAAGGGAAAGTATTATGTAATAAATATCAAACAAATGTAATTTGCACAATTCACTGGTGGTATCTGGTAAGCTGACACGGGTAGGTACCACCAGGATAGTCATTTCTGCCTTGAAGCAGTAACGCGTACTGGTTTGATAGATGTAGCTGTACTATAGAACTATATAAAATCTATGCAATAGCTTAAAAAGTAATGAATATTCGAAAAATGATGTTTCCTCCTATCATTAAAGCCGCGTTTGAACACATGCAGAAAATACTTAAGTACACTTCCAGAAATAGAAAAATGATTTTTTTACGGAACAAATTAATTAGGACCGAAGTAACATAAATTTAACAATGCATTAATTAGAATTTGTGTGTTTGCGAACAAAATTTGCCCGTAGTTATTAAAAGGCGACAGAATTTCGTTGATTTATTTCTCGAAGTAATTTGAAGGATTATTTGAACGGGAATTTGTTGTTACTAGAAACGAAATTCGATATTTTTAATTAAATTGAACTAACTTATTTTAATTAAATTAAAATAGTTGTGCTTTAAAACCGGTTAAATATTTATTTCCACTAGTGGTCCCGCAGTAGTCGAAAATAATTGAAATTGTAAGTTTGTACACTATTATGATTGTATTTTATACTTCTATAATCACAAATTTTGCTAAGACTACACTATATAAAATATTAATATAGGAAAACAATATTTAATCTATTCTCAATTTGACCACAGACGTCAAGAACAAAAGTTTGACAATAAATAGTATGCATGCGTGTGTGCGTCAAATACATGGTATGTAGTGTGTGTAATGTTTTCTTTATTGATTTAATGTATCTTTTATGCATTATTTAAAAAAAATATTAGCATTGTGCACTTCTTCTCTATATTCTCTATAAGTGTGGAAAATTTCATACTCCTCCGTCCGCGTAATTTTCGTAAAAAGGGATACATATAACTTAATTAATGTAACTTCCACCACTTTTACTAGCTCGTCCACAAAATTAAGCAATAAAAAAAAACACTCAGCAGTCATGCGTTCCAGTTTGAAGGGTCGCTTATTATCCGTTTCGTAATATCGTAACACAATCGAAACAATTCCATCTCCTGTCAAAGTTTCACCTTTAGGGAATCATTCAAAGTTCATTAACCCACATTCCGTAACTGGAACATTACCGTTCGACCGTCGAAAGATTTACTGTCTTCAGATTAAAGATTTCCTCGCAAACACCAAGTCATTTATAACTGGCAAACTTTGCGACGCGTGACAAAGGAGTCCCCGGCAATGGATTCCTTTAGGTAAATAATAAATCAAGCAACGTGATAGATACACAATAAGTTAAACGTTAAACGTCGTGTGCTATGTATGATTTACTGGCGTGTTCGTTGTTATAATGATTGCGAATACGGTTTTGTGTCAATTGAATATCGATTTTAAAATCATAGTCTGAGAATCAAGTTTGCTATATCAAAAGTGTGTCTGAAATTCAAAGTATAAGACAAATAGGTATCGGAAAAAATAATTCTAGGATATGTAATGATCGTGAACTTGAAAGAGACTGGGTCTTGTTAATTAGTATCGTGAGGAGTACTCTGATCAGTTATCTGAAATGATATTCATTGTAGTAGTGGCTATTGAAGATGTAATTTTGCTACTTACCAACATCGCTGTGTTTCTTCAGAGTCAAGTTAAGATTCTAAGATCATTTGCAATATTCATCATCTGCGGAATTAGCTCTCTTATTACGGACTGACAGACGGTGGCTATTATAGATATATGTATAATAAGTAAGAATAACCGGTATCTCTTCTAAAGGAACATACGGAATTCTTTCTAGTAAATCAAATTAGTATTTTGTTTAGATTTCACGAATCTTATATATAATTAAAAATACGTTTCGTGTTGTCCGTGAATATGAAAACTATAATAGATTCGAAACATTGAAAATATGGTAATATAATAGCAATAAAAAACGCAAGATTAAATCGTATAAGTAATTTTAATCATATCAAACACAAATTACTTGTATAGATAACATACAAAAGTATTAATACTTCAAATACAGAAATGAATATATTTATTTAATAAAGTTTAAATAATAAATCTGCCTTCTAAGGTTTGGTACTTGAGAATACATTTGTGGTCTCCGTTTTATATAAAAAAAACGATACAATAAGTAAACAAAAAATAGCACCATCAAGCGAAATATCTAAAATCTTTAAAATGGATTTCGAACAACAACAATTCTTCGAATGACGTCAATGCGAAATGAAATCTAGATATCCAATGTCTACAGATCTCACAAACGGATAAAGATGGCCAGACAGTATTCGAAAGCAAAAAAGATTACGTAAACAACTGATCAAACAAAAATAATACGACTCCTGCATTCTTAAAGTACTGAACCCTTTTAATAAAATGAAGAAAAAAAGGTACAAGAATGAAATTGTATTGAAATTAAAAATGTCTGGTCTGTTAACATCGATTGAATTTTATATGGTTCCGTATATTGTTGATGAATAAAGTAATCCAAGTAAAAAAAATATCCAATACGATATTTAAGGTTTTTTTTTTGTCAAGAGGAAATCGCCGGACTTCCGCCCTCCACTGGGGACGGCGGGTGAAGCATGTCGGAGGCGAACCGACTAAAACCTCCTGTCGCTCAACAACCAACGTCCAAACCTCACATGAGACAGAACTCATGAAAAGGCAAAGGGGGGAAAGTGAAGTGTTTAGTGCGGAGCACATCTCTCCCATCACCCTCCCCCTCGGGACATATTTAAGGTAGAGCGAGAGGTAAATTAACTTTTTGGTGGTAGGGTGGAATCTATGCTAGGATGGGTAGGTACTACCGTCTTATTAATTTCTGCCAGAAAGCATTCATATTTTGCAGTTTGGAAACAGACTCGTTGTATGGTAGATCGATTATTGATACTTCGACTTAATGTGTCAAGTTGGGTGGTGGAATTCATGTTTTCATTATTGTAACCACATACCTCCAGATTTTCTATGACCTCGTTCACTAACCTAGTTGCAATTAAAAATTCTAAGCATATTGCCACAAGCAATGTTCATACACATATCGATAACGTCTCAAGTCCTCCCTTAGTTGGAATAGTCCCTTAAGTTATCAACGACTGGGTAGAGAAATGATTAATGTCATATATGACCAATGACACTGGAATAGATTTTTCGAAATAAATACTTTCAGCACCAAGAATAGAATTCCATGAACCAAAATGCATATAAGTAGTAGTAAATAATTTATCTGATGAGTGATTGTAAGCGGCTACTTTCAGACATTCGTATTTATGATTAGTAATTACTCTGGCTGGGTCGTTAACCCGCTTGCCCGAATCGATAAGTCTCAATTACATATGCGATTTTACTGATTCCCGTTAAATTATCTTTTAGAACCGATTGACGTTCGAACGTCGAACTCTAGCTAAAAATCCTGAAATCTCAAAACCGATCCCTAAAACTACTCAACTGAAAATCGTCCCGAGAACCGCTGAGTTCACAGATTCTTTCATTCGCCTCATGAAATGGCCCATTGTGGGGGACACTTTCATTAAAACCTCCGATTGAGGGTAGACATTTGACTGTATGCTGATTACATTCCACGGATTTGAAGTGATTACATATTATCGGACCAATATGAACATTCCTTTCAAAGATGGGAAATAAATTTTATAAATTAAGTGATGAGGTTTTGAAACAAATGCCACAAGAAGAAGCTTGAGGAAAAAAATTGGTGAGGGTACTAATTAGGATATGAAGCCAGCTCACGATCTCACCCCTGTCCACTAATAGTAGGGAGCCCACTTCCAGGCAAAGAGTTAGTCCCGATATCCATTCCATACATGACCCTTTTGTTCTTGTTTTATATACGCCCTCGTAATGAAGACTCCATTGAGCGGTTGGTGGTGCAAGGAAAAGTCGGGAGCAAAAAAAAAGATCTCGCGGGCGATCTCCAACACGATGGACCGACCTCATAAAATCTGTGACTAACTCCAACATAAATGATTGCTCTCACTCTGCGAAACATCGTGCCACATGGCGTCGCATCGCTAGAGCATCGGTATCGCAGGATCCGACTGATGCATGACCACGACCACTGTGTCAAGAGTGTACGAATAGGAAGAAGAATATACGCTCTGCAAGTGTTGGCGAGAGCATTAATCATTACTTAACATATGGAAAATCGTCTAATTTATAAATTCAGGATATTAGAGTAACCCGATCACACCTTGCTGTAATTTGCAAAATGCAAAATATATGGAATATTCCCATTTTTTACTACTCGCCTGATTCACGCCTTCGTTGTTCGATGATAAAATTCTTCTTGACGTATCACCAAGAACTGTACCAGCTTAAGCAACGTAAGCTGATAAACTAGACAAAAGCCTTCCAAAAATAAAAAAATGCGTGTATCTATACTAATATATAAATCTACAGTGGTTTTACGGATGTTCCGTTATAACTACTGAACCATGCATCCGATTGACTTGAAACTTGGTATCCATGTAGAAAATACATGTACCTAATGGATAGGCTAATATTTGTATGAGTGTTGGACTCCCTACACCAGTTGCGGGTGCGTTAATGATGAGAATCTTTGTGGGGGTGAGAAATAATAATGTTCATGTTAAATGGCCAGCGCAACGGACGGGTACAGCTAGTTCATTATAAAATAATATTATACATTGCTATTTATTATTATTGTTATTTAATATTATAACTTTAAATTACGTTGCTAAATAATATTTTATTAAATGCTTGGCAGGTGCCATTATAAACTTAGGCTACAAGTAGCTTCGAATTTCATCTTAATTTCCCAAAGATAATTGGAAGTTACGCCTTCGTAATATTGTTAAAGTTTTGTTACGAGCTATTTTCAAGCTGTTAACGAGGAAAAACGATAACAAAGTTTTTGGGCGTCACTGTTTTTCCTTTCACGTCTTTTAAAATCTGTGGTGCGGAAAAAATACTCACATAACATTGAAAATTGTTCTACTAACTTATGACAGGTTAATAATATTACCGCCTATTAAGGATTCCATGGACATCCCGCCGCATGAACATCTCGGTCCTACAACAGCTTAAAATGGAGATCGCTCAACGCCTGTCTACCACCTGTCTGCAACGCATAATGCGTTACTTTGGCCACGTTGCCCGCAGAGGTGTAGACAACTTGGAACGTCTGATGGTCACTGCAAGCGTCCTAGAGGCCGGAGCCCCAAACGTTGGTCCAGATCTCCGAGCAAACCAGCGGACCACTTAGCGCTGCACTACACCAGGTAACTGACCGGAACCGATGGAGACTGGCAGTCGACAAGCTGAAACGGAGTCACGATCCTCAGCAATGAGGGAGCGATGGAGAAGAAGAATAATATTACAAACATAGTATTGTTATGCTTCTCGACCTCTGGTTAGAGCCCCGTGAGCTCGTCTACTTACTAGTCAGGTTACGCTGGCATAACCCTCTAAGGTTACCAGCCTAGGTAGAGAAGAAAAAAATACGCTTCAACTACACGACCGATCATTAAGAAATTTTCCTTACGAGTTGCCAAGTTGTTAGGAGTGGAGAAAAGTACATAGAGTAACTATTAACAAAAAAAAAAAACAAGAGATTTTTTGACGTAACAACGTCTTATAATTCGATGGAGCCAGCTGCACGCACGAAAACAGGACTCATGCGGCGTTACCTCGCTCTGAAGCGGTTCTATTTAAGGCTTGACGTGCAAGCAAGAGCACGCAACGAGCGACAAAGAGGCACAATTGGCCTCCTGCCGAAGCAGCGTTCGACATCTGTCTCTCTACTTGAGTGAGCGATGCACCTGCGTAGACAGCTGCTGTACATTTACATGTTTTCGTCAAGTATGAAGTTCAATGAAAAGTGAATGTGGTGTCAATTGTTTATAGCAACGATAATAGCGATAATTGAAAAATGAAACCATGCCATCAGTATTTTCTTATGACGTTGTCACGTTCAACTACCGTCAGTAAAGCGACTTTACAGACAACCTAATTTTTTTTCTATACTAGGACAAGCAAACACTCTTGTGAAACCTGGTTTTACAATAAACGAATCTCAAACACATAAGTGTTTAGCGACAAATAATAGCTTCGTAAAACGCCGTTTAGCTAAACCCGACCAAGTTAAACCGGTTTAAATGTACATTGTAACTAGATTGTATTAATCCCTTCACAATCTCCGTGTCCCGTCCGTGCGCTTGTCCGTCGCGCTGACCCATCCAAGAATTTAATCACTGCGACGTTCTGAGCTTCCCAGTAAATAATTATTTCCTGTTTGTTCTCTCGTTCGAACTCCCCATTAATAGTCGAAGTGTTCAATTTGGCAGGATATTCCATTCAAAGGTTTAGTTCAATTATGATAATTTGAACTTAATTAATCTATGATCTTATACTAATAATAAGTTTGCGAAGCAGCAAGGTACAATGATTTTGATCTGACCCTAACTAAAGAAGACAAGGATCTATAAAATGAGGATTTTGACACAAAACCGTGTATCGTTCTCTTTTTCCATGATACTATCGATTTCAATACATCATTACTAACTGGCCCTCAATATGTACAAGCTATTTATATCAACAGCAGCGTTCCTTAGAAAAAGTAAAAACAGTCATGTAATATCGAAACTCGACAGGTCTGATCGTACTGACTATTAATTACGCTCTTGTGCTGCCTTTTTCTAACCAGTTAATAAAAAATGTGTGTGTGTGCAAGTCACATACGGTAGAAGTGAAACTTATAAAATAATCGCAAGGGTCAACCACGCCGCAGTGCAATGGAGCAGCCGGACTCCGGGGGAACCGCCTGCATGATCACGGTATCCCGACGCTAGGTAGGCATGATTTAGCAAGAGAAATACGAGAACGTCTATCAACTGTGTAACATCTCGTCACCGCGATTCAGGAATTGTTGAATTTACGTGCAGAGACATCTGTTGATAACAAAACTAAATAGAAATAAAATAAACATGGCGCGTAACCGAAAAACGTTACATACGTTTTTTCCTCCCTACGTATCGTCGATAAAGAAAACTTCTTTATCGTCGTATTTTTCACTTCAATTAAAAAAAAAAAAACATCCGGTCGTTCCAAAAAAAGGTCACTACCAAACACAAAATTCGTTTGGACATTGAACGTAAATCACCAACGAATGATTAGCCCCAATCGACGTTGGGACGCCGGACGACGCCCGGCACTGCGACTGTCCAACCGCTTGCCGGATACGTCTGCATCACGTCCGGTGCTACGATCGAATTTCAAATTTAGCTTAGACGAGGGGCTAGGCACTATTCTTTGTAAAATACTGGTAGAGGATCTAGCTGGTTAAACGTAATTGTGGCCAATGGTATTATTATTATTATTTTTACCCCCACCAATTCGCTGATAGCCTAAGAGGCTATTCCAGATACGCCCGGACGGATAGGTGAGCTCATGAGCTCAACCTGAGAGAATTTGCTAACACTAGCCCTAGCAAGAGCAGTGCTGCACAGAATCTACCACCGGACCGGAATCGCGACCCACTGATAAGATCCGGCGAGAAATTGAGTGGGCTCAATTATTAAGTTTGCAACGTGCTGTAAAATAGTTGGACTGATTTAATTTTTCTTTAACCCAGGTACGTTCACTGTTACTCTGCCAAGCTTCGCCACAACAACTGGCACTGCGCAGCCTCAACCTACCGGATTCCTGCGACTTTTAATAGGTTGAAGGTCCATTTTGTGGAAGGAGGAAGGAATACCCATGATGTGGTTTTTAATGCGTAATTACATGTTGATTTTAAGATACAACAGGCCTTAGTTTTTTGAATGCTGCATAGCCGATTAAACAAATTCACGACGCACCTGTCATATCTCCAGTGTTTCTATAAGTACAACTATTAACCCGCGCTAAATACTAATAATAAAAAATAATAATCTTTTAAATGTTATGTCTTAATCATCACGATCCTTTCTGAGAATAACATAACTTTGAAAACATTGGCGGCTCTTAGCTTAAACGTATTGCACAACGAAACCACCATCGCAACATTTTAATTTTCTTGTTTCATTCATTGCAAGGTTTACATTTTATATAACTCTAAAATTTTTCGAATTTAATTTTAATTATCAAAATTGACTATTTCTTACTACTAATCATACGAATGTAAACACCATAACTGAAACAGGAAACAAATGCCACATTATAATACTGTATTTCAATTAGGTGGTAATTCAATTTATCACAACCGAATTTCGGACAACCGCTGTCGCGTCAACGTCGCTAATTTTCAAGTTGTGACGGACCATTTTCCGCGTAACGCAAATTTAACAATAAACTAGAGGTCCCGCAGTAGTCGAAATTCGACTATAATTAATTGGAATTGTAAGATTGTACACTATAAAAAATATTAACAAAGACAAACAATATTTAATCTATTCTCAATTTGACAACAGACGCCAAGAACAAAAGTTTGACAATAAATAGTATGCTTGCGTGTGTGCGTCAAATACATGGTATGTAGTGTATGTAATGTTTTCTTTATTGATTTAATGTATCTTTTATGCATTATTTAAAAAAAATATTAGCCACGTGAACTTCTTCTTTATATTCTCTATAAGTGTGGAAAATTTCATACTCCTCCGTCCGCGCAATTTTCGTAAAAAGGAATACAAAGTTTTTGCTTCACGTATTAATATACTTCGATGTGTTTCGTGTTCAACTGGAATTTGAGTTTGGGTTATAAAAATGGTATTTCTGCTAGGTTCTACTGTCTTTGAAAAAAAACCTCACTCTTCCAATTCAGTTCCTTACTATTTAGAATCTTTTTTTTTTATTGCCCTTGTAGGCAGTCGAGCATACGGCCCACCTAATGGTGAATGGTTACCGTCGCCCATGGACTTCAGCAATACCGCTTAATGCTCTCCACAAGCCTCGTTTGAAGAAGGACATGTCATAGCGCTCGGGAAACACCGTAGAGGGGAGCTCATTCCATAGCCGTAGCCATAGAATCTTAACTTCAACTTCATAAACATTCTATCGTATATTCAGTTTTTGCAGATTTAGCTTATCCGGTTTCTACGTGTCCCTAAAGCGTTTAACTTTAAAAGTTTTATTAAAATCAAATCTACATTTATTTTCCGCTTTTTTCGATCTCAACTTACGATCCAACTGACCCAAATACGGTGTATAGTTTTAAATCCTTTTTTTCCAGTTCACTTTTAAATCAGATATGGACGACTTTATGATGCAGGAGTGGAGTAATAAAGGCTCGTAAATAAATGGATTGCGAGTGCTTTGGAACTATATAAATAGTATTGATTATTCACAACGATTTATTTTATTAGTTTACTTAGCATATGATCTTAAAACTCATACCAATGCTAATTAGTAGGCGGGCAAATCAGCCCATGAACCACCTGATGTAATAAAGTCAAAACCCTTAATTTGCCTATTATTATCATCTTAGGCCTTACAATTCATATTGAGCCATAGCCTGATTCAGTATGTCTCTCCAAATTCCTCTATGTGGCTTTCTCCTTCCACTTTTTGACACCAATTCCTTAAATATCATATATTATATATATTCTAGAACGTTTAAGCTAAAATGTCCAATTTTAGGTGAAGAATATAATGCAAAGTGAAGAGGTCTTTAGACAGTTTAAAAACATTATTGTTAGTCAAATATTCTTTTATTTGTCAAAAGATATTTTTATGTAGAAAATGAGCTGACTAAAAAGCTTTGGAAAAGTAAGCTCTTAATCTGTTTAAGCTTTTTGATTATTATTGTTTTTTATATCCTGTTGCTATTTTTGATATTTCAGCTACCACAGAAACCTTTGTAGATGTTTCTCGAATGACGTTAACCCCGTAAAATTATCTGCTTATCGGATTTCCAGAAAATATTCTTGAATTTTGTCTTAGTAGTTTCTGCTTGCTATATTCTGAATTCAAATACCTTTTGTGTCGTCAAAGATTAAATACAAAACGCATGATTATGTAGATATTAATGCGTTTATCAGTAAGTGCCACTCGCGTCAACTTAATAGGTTTTCCATTCATTGTCACGGAGGCCTCGCATTGTTTTTGGAGATATTCGGATTTATTTGAATAATTAGTAGACTGACAGAGTTGCCTGCGAAAATCACACTTTGAATTAATTAAATCGAGATTATCTCTGAGCAAACATTTATATTATTTGTGTGAGAAATTGTAGGAATTTTATGGGATTTTTTTTTATCTTATACCTTTAAACGAGCAATTCTTGTATATACACATATATAATCTGAATCTCGGAAACGGCTCCAACGATTTTTATAAAATTTAGTATACAGGGGATTTCGGGGGCGATAAATCGATCTAGCTGTGATTTATTTTCAGAAAATATTGTTTTATTGTGTTTTCAATAATCAACTTGATTGATAATTAACTTTATGACTCTTCCCGACATCTATTGGCGAATAATAATACTATTTTTCATAATTTCAACTAACTGCTTTAAAGACACAATAACACTAAAGATATTTCAGCAGATGGCGTTGTTAATCCACTTATCAAAAAAAAAAGTCTAGTGAATCGGTAAATAAGACATGAAAGCTTAAATAGTAATGCAAGACTACCAAGAAAAGTCATCGATTGGCTATTGCCATTGGCTAACGCATATCGTGCTATGTAAAACAATGTAGATTAGCGGGGGAAAAATTAAGCCCAAAAGGTCCTAAACGTAATAATGATCATTTTGACTGTTAAGTAGAAGAAACTGTGAAGGAAACCCCGTATACTCAAACTCAGACCACTAGGTGACCACACGCTCTATCTGCAGTGATAGTACTTAAATCGCGTTAAAAAACTTTATTTATTGCCTTTGTAAACAGACATCTACTACAACAGCAAGCATTAGGACCACAACGAACCCGTCGTCTGGTGTTAAAAACTCTCCTAAACCTCGTTTGAAGAAAGGACTTGTCATAGCGTTTTAAATGAGCGATCAAGCTTGCTTTCAAAGAAGAGGGCATATTCTCTATTACATTGCTTAAAAGCCCTTCAAGCCAAAAATCCATGTGCTTTCGCTGCAAAACTAGACGTTGACGCCGGGTAAGTTCAAGCGTGCTTACAATACGCCCAACGACCAGTAAAAGTTTAATGGACTTAATTTTGGGACATTGAAATATAAAAGAATGAATGGAGGCCACGGATGGGTACAATGAGCGTGGGGCGTCCTTAAACCAGGTGGACTGACGACTTAGTGCGCACGGCGGGAAGTCGTTGGATGCGGAAGGCGGAGGACCGCATTATGTGGAAGGCATTGGGGAAAGCCTATGTCCAGCAGTGGACAGATAAACGCTGATGATGATGATGATGATGATGATGATGATGATGATGAAATATAAAGAAGATGCGTTTCAAAACGTGTCGCCTACGCTGAATATCCTTTTCAGTTAAAGCTGCTGTTAGAACGACTTTTTGATACATTAAAAGGCATTAAGTTTATTATGTATGAACATCGAGCGAAGAGAATTCATTACTCATTCATTTGTTTTCGTACCCTAACATTAACTTAATCAAACGAACGCAAATACAGACTGTTTTAAAATTAGCATTGTTCAACAAAAACTCGACTTTTAGATTACGGCGGATTTTAATTTTAGAACACGTTTTATTTTCTGTCTTATACATATTATATAAACGCCTCTTTCATTGTTTGAATTTTTATACATACACTAGAGGTCCCGCAGTAGTCGGAATTCGACTACAATTAATTGGAATTGTAAGTTTGTACACTATTATGATTGTATTTTATACTTTTATAATCACAAATTTCGCCAACACTACACTATAAAAAATATTAACAAAGACAAACAATATTTAATCTATTCTCAATTTGACAACAGACGTCAAGAACAAAAGTTTGACAATAAATAGTATGCATGCGTGTGTGCGTCAAATACATGGTATGTAGTGTGTGTAATGTTTTCTTTATTGATTTAATGTATCTTTTATGCATTATTTAAAAAAAATATTAGCATTGTGCACTTCTTCTCTATATTCACTATAAGTGTGGAAAATTTCATACTCCTCCGTCCGCGCAATTTTCGTAAAAAGGGATACAAAGTTTTTGCTTCACGTATTAATATACAGATAATCCTTCTAAAATAATAGTGTGAATGCATTTCAATCAAATTAATAATGAATGAAATCAATCGATATTTCGCTGGATGTAGGCTGCACAGGCGATCGTTGTGGTCAGTCTGTCGGCTGATAATGATGATGATTACTTTGCTTCTAAATTTTATCTTAATTACTATATTTGGTCAAACAATGGCTCGCCTATTGCTACTAAGCACTACTGATTACTAGATTACAGTGGTAATGCTACAAAGTATACAGTAACAGACGGATGAAAACCCAGCCATTTAAAATAATTATAGCCAAAAACAAATTCTTAGTAAAGGTGAGAAAAGAGCAGGATCACAATAAATATACATTGCAGTACCATCATCATTAGGTGAATTACAAATTCTATCTGTTTAATTTTTAATATACGATATTATTTCTTTGTCGTTATATTATGACAATGTGTTTTGAAAAAAATATCCTTATTTGGACCTTCAACATTGTTACATTATTCAAAACCATAGTACATAGACAGTCTCACCATATGACCACGTACAAATTTTATCTATCTATCTATCATCTATCTCATCATTCTATCTATCATCTTTATTAATAGAGTATTGTGAAATTGGAAATATAAATGAAATATAAATTTAAGTGATCGCAAAGTATTTGTCTGATTTCCTACGTTGGCACTTCAGAGAAAGAGTTCGTATTCATTGGTTGATTCCGTCTACGTTTTTTGGAAATATGACTAAAATGTAGACGTGACTCAATGGTTTCAATATATATTTAGGCATAGCACTAGAGTTACTGGGTTTCGCCAGTATTGCTAAAGGAACTTCAATATCACATCTGAACGTCGAGCTAAATTGACACATCGCAACGGCCCTTCCGTCACATCGGAATCAAAGGCCAGACGGGAAGTAATCAAGTGGCTCGAGACCTTTCTATTTTATTGGAAATGTCGATGACCTCAGTGGCTTATCCGAAAACACATCTCGCCATTACTTCATCTATTTATAATAAGCTCGATATGCGCATGTGCCTTGCTGCGAAACTGCTGCACCGATTTCAAATAAAATTTTCAGAAAAACTTGCAGCATAGTCCTGTGATCAAAGTCAAACATCAGCCAACAACGCGTGACCAGTCTTTTTGTTCTTATTGTTCGTATCCCATTTCGTGAGGTCGGCGCAGCAAATTCTTTTTTTCATTCAGATCTATCAAATGTCATCTCAGCAGTTACACCGCCATATCACATTCTAGTCCATCCTATTCATTACAGGACGCTCTCTCAAGCATGACTAGTATACTACAAATAATCATACGTTTAGGATTGGAGACAAACGCTCTTGACCGAAATACCATACGTGGAATAACTCCTGAGCAAGGTTTATACGTTTTTCTTACTGGTGACGTATTATAAATTCGCAGATATGACTGTCTTGCGTATTTCTATGTTGAAACAATCATGCTTCCCACTTTGATGAGTGGGATAACTGTTATATAATTGAGAGTTAGACCTCGTCTGGGAGTATTCATTAGCTCTGGTAGCCGCTTTTGACCAGGTAGGCCCTGAACTGCGTAATACCGTGGAGTGAACTTTTTACGAAATTTTCCTAGTATGAGTCTCCTAAAAGAAATTTTTGTTTTTTTTATTTATTGTATAGTGTAGTATATTAAGTGGTTACCGGAGCCCATAGACATCTACAACGTAAATGCCGCCACCCACCTTGAAATATGAGTTATATGAGTTCTAAGGTCTCAGTATAGTTACAACGGCTGCCTCACCCTTCAAACTGATACGCATTACTGCTTCACAGCAGAAATAGGTAGGGTGGTGGCACCTACTTGTGCGGACTTACAAGAGGTCCTACCACCAGTTGAGGTTTTTAAAAGTCAAATCAAACCAAGCAGAAACAGGAGTCACGTCAGTAGCGTTGATAATAATCATGGGTAAAACCGTTTTTCGATCGGAAGAGATGAAAATCTGTTTACACTTTAAAAAAACTAGAGGTCCCGCAGTAGTCGAAATTCGACTATAATTAATTGGAATTGTAAGTTTGTACACTATTATGATTGTATTTTATATTTCCATAATCACAAACTTCGCCAAGACTACACCATAAAAAATATTAACAAAGACAAACAATATTTAATCTATTCTCAATTTGACAACAGACGTCAAGAACAAAAGTTTGACAATAAATAAATAGTATGCATGCGTGTGTGCATCAAATACATGGTAGTGTGTGTAATGTTTTCTTTATTGATTTAATGTATCTTCTATGCATTATTTTCAAAAAATATTAGCATTGTGCACTTCTTCTCTATATTCTCTATAAGTGTGGAAAATTTCATACTCCTCCGTCCGCGCAACTTTCGTAAAAAGGGATACAAAGTTTTTGCTGCACGTATTAATACATAGATGATTTATTTTATAGTGCCTATTTCGAGTGAGAGATATTATGGCCGTAAATCCTAAAAAAATAATCAAATCTATCCATCTTTCCCAATTTGGTAAACAAAGTGTCGCTATATCCGAACAATAATGAAATATGTCGTAAGTCAACGAATTTAAGTTCAACAGCTGAAAATAAACACACCGTAAAAAACGACGACAAAAAAGATTTTTTTTTTATTTTACCCAAGAAACCCTAAAAAGTGTAGTGATCTCGTGGTTCCGCCGAGAATTGTCCCGTTGAAGTTTCGCAGTGTGATTCTTTCATTCTGTCCGTTTTCTGTATATATTTTTTTCTTTGGCTGTAATTTAAAAAGTTGGATTGATGTCCCCGGGGAGCTTGGTGCTTATACCCTCACCTGTATAGCTTTCGGTAAAATATATTCATAATCAAAGATGAAGTTTTGTCCCTTGCAGAAACAAGGAGTACAGTATAGATATTTGCACGCATTTATATTATTGGGAAAGTTAAATTCAAGCTATGTCTTCCAGGTTCTGCTTCGAGTGGGGATTAGATCTTCGTACGAGAGTGCAGGAGAGTCATTTTTTACTAGTGATAGGACCTCTTGTAATTTGGCACGGGTAGGTAACAACACACTGCCTATTTCTGCCGTGAAGCAGTAATGCGTTTCAATTTGAAGGGTGGGGCAGCCGTTGTAACTATACTGAGACCTTAGAACTTATATCTCAAGGTGGGTGGCGCATTTACGTTGTAGATGTCTATGGGTTCCAATAACCGCTTAACACCAGGTGGAGTGTGAGCTCGTCCACTCATCTAAGCAATAAAAAAAAGGTTCCCACCTCCAGCCGAAAAAAGGAAAGAAGGGTACCATCATCCTTCATATTCCCACCGCAAATTAATCGAGTTGCAAATCTATAAAGGAAGACGGATCAATCACCAACCACCCAGGTGACTGTATGGCGTGCGTCTTCGCAAGCAATCAAAAGAAGGAGCGTTGCAAAATTTAACTAATTAACAAAACTAACTACAAAAAGACGTTGTTTGATAAAGCCACTATACCCAATGTAACTAGCTAGCTAGTCACTGCATTTTTTTATTGCGTTTGTTTATTTAATTCAGCAAATGCATGGTGATTTGATATTCTTGAGAAGTTAAAACGGTATCTGGTGTTCCAAAGAGTTCTTCTTTTTCCTATGCGTATACTCTTGATAGAGCGGTCGTGGTCAGGAATCAGTCTCTCGCGATGCGACGCCATGTTGCACGGTGTTTCGGTGTTCCAAAGAGTGCATTGTTTTTTTGTTTTCTGTACTAGTTTGTAAGCAAGTTCACGATCTCGCTGATGTTAGATTGTTATTGGAGTCGATACCGTGAACATTGCCAACCAGCTGAAGAGGTCCAACTGTTTTAATATTTTTTTCTCAGGCTGTTCCACTATTCACACTCCAGTTTGATTCGCGGCAGATATGGTCTATAGGTGGACTCGGGTAATCGCCAAATTGGGCCGAGAGCTTGTCATATCATTTAGAGCAGAACCGACCGGTTCGTTTATAAAAAACCCACTACCAATTTAAAGTGACAACATTTCTCCACCATTCAATGACGCAGTGTTTTTATTCAGCTGTCTCTCAAACTGACATGGCGCGTTAAAATTCCACTCTAACAAGACCCTTCAGTTAAGCCAAGCCTCCTAGATGCATGGCTCTTTTCATATTGTTTAATATGACCAACGGCAGGAGATCTCCGATTTCAGACTGTTACTTGCAGAGACAGAGATCTTTTTCAGTAGACTTATGAAGTCTTCAAATGCCGTAATTATCATGCTTTCTTTGTTGGTTTCAGGGAATACGAGAATGCTTTTCAAAGATGACAAAAATCTTGGCTTTGAAATTGGCAATGTGAATAATTAGGCATTGCTGTAATCTGTCAGATTCAGCGGCTTGTCCATTGTTCTGAAAACTGCAGTATTCTATTTCTGTAATAGTTTTTTTTAGTGGAGTAAAGAAGGGTTCTTGATTGATTGATACTGTTAGCAACTTAGTTGGTTTTTCTATGACATACTTAATGAAATCTATTTATAATTTTAATTTTATTATACTTGCTTTACACTTTTCGTATACTTTACAGTTTTCTCAAGGTTTGGTCAAGGACGACTAAATGTCGACATTTGAATATCGTCCGAACTGCCGTCTATTTTTGTCTAAAATATTTATTTATTACTTAAATGGGAAGATGAGCTAATTACCTACCTGAGGACCCTGATGTTAAGTGCTTACCAGAAGCCAAACACATCAACAACATAAATATCCCCACAAACATGAGTTCCAAGTCTCAGTTTTACAGTACAGCGACTCCTTCATCCGTGCGGGGTCATAAAACGTCCTACGACATCCGGTGGTAGATTCTGCAAAGCACTGCTCTTGCTAGGGCTAGTATTAGTTAATAATACTTCCGACTGTCGTTAATCTTGATCTAACAGTTCTAACCTCTGGTTTAATTGGAGAACTTTGAGCTTATACCGTACGCTTCACCGATGCTCTGAGGAACGGTATGGTCCCTTCATCTCCAGTTTACCATCACACCAGCCTCCGTCGTAGTAGTTCACCCATTTTATTTCCCGTGGTGGATTTCTAGAAATATTTTAAGCTACGTCCCACTTTGCTCTGGAATGATCATCTCTGAACTCTGTTTCCTTGTTACTATGAGTTCCGTGTCATTCTTTAAAGCATAATTATTTAAAGATAGCGCTCAGTGGAAAACGAACGAATTATGTAAACTCAAACAAAATTAGTTTTTTTTTATTGCTTAGATGGGTGGAGGAGCTCACAGCCCACCTGATGTTAATTGGTTACTGGATCCCATAGACATCTACAAAGTAAGTACTTCATCTACCTTGAGCTAAAAGTTCTAAGGTCTCAAGTATAGTTACAACGGCTGCCCCACCCTTCAAACCCAAACGCATTATTGCTTAACGGCAGAAATAGGTAGAGTGGTGGTACCTACCCGTCCGGACTCACAAGAGGTCCTACCACGAGTAAAAAAATGCATATTTAAAGAGCGCTCAGTGGGAAACGAACGAATTATGTAAACTCAAACAAAAATATGTTTCGTACAATAACTAACAGTTGAACGTGGCCTAAAGGATAATACGTCCGGTGCATTCGTATGTAGCGATGCACCGGTGTTCGAATCCCGCAGGCGAGTACCAATTTTTCTAATGAAATACGTACTGGACAAATGTTCACGATTGACTTCCACGGTGAAGGAATAACATCGTGTAATAAAAATCAAACCCGCAAAATTATAATTTACGTGATTACTGGTGGTAGGACCTCTTGTGAGTCCGCACGGGTAGGTACCACCACCCCGCCTATTTCTGCTGTGAAGCAGTAATGCGTTTTGGTTTGAAGGGTGGGGTAGCCGTTGTAACTATACTTGAGACCTTAGAACTTATATCTCAAGGTGGGTGGCGCATTTGCGTTGTAGATGTCTATGGGCTCCAGTAATCACTTAACAACAGGTGGGCTGTGAGCTCGTCCACCCATCTAAGCAATAAAAAAGAAAAAAAAAACCTCAATCATATAAACGCAAAATCAAGTACATAACATACACCATTAATTTGTACAAATACGTTATTAATACTTAATGTGGCGGGTAGCCATCATACAACGCAAGATAATTGACAGATGCCTGAATCTCGCTTACGACATTTTCAAGATAAAAGCGCATATATACAAGTTCCGAACAACAACATTCGGACCGTCGGTCTACCGAGCAAATATCACCCGCTCGGTGGAAGATCTTTCCTTTCGTCGTTAAGACTCCCAAAACTGGTGACCTGCGACGAGATGTGAACACGCAACTTTCTGATTCATCATCAGCGCATCAAGAACTTCGGCTACCACAATCCCCGCATTCTCGCAGATAAAAGCACGTCATTGACAGTCGTCCCACACTGGCGACACGCACGCAGCATTCAAGCTCAGCCTCGACTCACCGCAGGCTTCGAGCAGCACTGGCCCTTGCAAGCTAATCTCAGCACGGACAACATTAACTAAAAATGACACGACCTCCAGTCTCGGAGGGGAGTGATGTGGCGGGTAGCCATCATACAACGCAAGATAATTGACAGATGCCTGAATCTCGCTTACGACATTTTCAAGATAAAAGCGCATATATACAAGTTCCGAACAACAACATTCGGACCGTCGGTCTACCGAGCAAATATCACCCGCTCGGTGGAAGATCTTCCCTCTGTCGTTATAAGCCTCCCCAAACTTAAAACATTTCCCGGGTAATGTACGTATCGCGGGCGTCTCATTTGCTTCGCACTAGCATTTTTATGCAGCTGCGTTTTTAAATTGCGTCCATTTTATTAGAATATAATACAACTAGTAACAGATGGTAGGAAGTGGTAGGTAGGTACCACTACTACTACTTCTGCCGTGAAGCAGTAACGCGTTTCGGTTTGAACGGGTGGGGCAGCCGTTGTAACTATACTTGAGACCTTAGAACTTATATCTCTAGGTGGGTGGCGCATTTACGTTGTAGATGTCTATGGGCTCTAGTAACCACTTAACACCAGCCCCCCTGGTGGGTTGTGAGCTCGTCCCCTCATCTAAGCAATAAATAAATAAATGCGACGTCGTGATTGAGACAAAAGATGAAACCGTACCGAGAAAATAAGTCTCGGCATCCCACGGTTTTAGGTTTGTACCTAGGGTTGTATTTCTACTGCTAAATTCAAAAATTCAAAATCATTTATTTCAACTTAGATGTCAGTATGACACACTTGTTAATACAAATAACAATGTTAACTCTACCACCGGTTCGAAAAAAAGACACAGTCCTGAGAAGAACCGGCGAAACAAACTCAGCGGGCTTTTTTTTTTGTTTTTTCTCAAATATTATCTTTTTTTTAAATAAATAAAAAGATTTACAATAAAGGAAAAAACAAGTCAAAAAATACAATTAAAAAAATAATAATAATAATGAATAATGAAAAGCCAGGAGCGAGCGCCTCATTCCTTCAAATAATGAGATTATGTCCAAATGTGGTTATATTCGCGTTCTAATCTGTGCTAAGAATTGGGGTAGATTATTGAAATTAAAGTCGTAGACTAGAAACTATAAGATAGTAATATAGCAAACAAACGTGGATTACAACCGCACTTTTTCAAGTTTTCTCAATCCAATGATCCGAAGTGGAAATTATGATGACAGCCCTCCCTGTCTTGAGGGTTGGTATTGTTGAGAGCTGAGCGGTGATCTTTGATGCATCAACATTAGTGTAATTACTGATGGTAGGGTGTCTTGAGAGCTCCCAGTATAGGTAAGGCTATCCTGACTATTTCTGCCTCGAAGATTTGAAGTTGGAATACCCGCCATACTGTTTATTGGAAATTTAGACCTCGTTTGTCAAGATCATCCATAAATAAAATCACAAAACTATCATAATGTAAGTAAAAATAATTTCAATCACCTCGCCTCATTTATTTATAAACGTGACGTTTTTCAGTACCAGTGCGAACGAGCACTTACAGCTTAAAATAAGCAGCGGTTTTCTTTTAATTAACGCAGCGTTTCAGTGGTGCCTAATAATTATATCCAGTTGTGCATTAATTAAGCGAACTTATTTAATTTCGAATTTTATTTTCCAACCTACAAATCTTAATAAAGTTGTAGAATTAGAATGTTGAATGTTGTAAAAAATATACATGAATATTTTTTATTTTGAATTACGTTTAGTGGTCATGGTCTATTCAAAAAATAAAATAATTGATATTCATGATTAATAGTTCTTGGAGATTAGGAATCTAAAGAAGAGTTTTTATTGCTTAGATGGTTGGATGAGCTTACAGCCAACCTGGTGTTAAGTGGTTACTGGAGCCCATAAACATCTACAACGTAAATGCGCCACCCACCTTGAGATATAAGTTCTAAGGTCTCAGTATAGTTATAACGGCTACCCCACACTTCAAACCGAAACGCATTACTGCTTCACGACAGAAATGGGTGGGGTGGTGGTATCTACTCACCTGCGGATACTGCGGACTCACAAGAGGTCCTACCACCAGGTGGAGTGTGGCAGTCATAAATAACATTATAAATCGTCCTCTTACCATTAGCCGCTGTCTACCACTAAGTACTCTTCGCAAGCCTGGCTTGAAGAAGACATGTCATAGCGCTCAGGAAATATCGTGGAAGAGAGTTCATTTCAAAACTGGATGGCACATGGTAGATAAGATCTCTGGAAGGGCACTGTGGATGAATGCAGTGGTTCTAGGTAGTATGGCTGAACAATTTCTCAAAGCAGACCCAGGTGTTTCAAACGACCCGTAAGAATGGATCGACAATCCGAACGGCCCCCTTCTGTCTGGAGCCAAAGGGAAGTAGCTTCTATTTTGGAGCCCTAAGATGGGAGCAGTACTCCACGCGAAGCCGGACTTGTAAGCCTTTTAAGAGATACCCGTGCTAACGAATTTCGCAAATTCGCAACCTTTGCAGTAATGACTACTAAAACAACTGGTCATTGCTCAGAATCCCTTTTTTTATTACTTAGGTAACGAATCCACTATTAGTGCTGATATACGTCACGTGAATACCGCCTCCCACTAAAACTTTAGATTTCCGAGACTTAGAGGAAGGGAAAAAGGAAGATATGTTCCCGCCAAAAGTCTGTCAAATGTCAATCTCAAACCTCAGTATTGACAGTCACATTATGTTTAGATTTCTAAATTGTAAATGTTCGAAACCAATCCGTTAGTTTTTGAATTTTTACCACGGCAACACGGGTCGCGATTTGACGGTGCCGTCGCGATTTGACATCTGTCACTTTTTCTTGCTTCTCGAACGGGACGGTACCTGTATATTGACGGTCTACGCTAAAGTTGTGTATCATCGCTAATCCTTATCCATTCCTGCCCCATACCCTTCTCCCTAAGTGATACGGCGTGAGAAGACGAAGGCATCGGTTCCGGTGAGTGATTGCATGATATTTTGTTAAAATAGTACACACGGCGCCGCGAATCGCGGCACATGTTCGACGCGCACCTCGTGCTGGNAAAAAAAAAAAAAAAAAAGGCTGTATGGTATGATACATTTGCCTTTCCAGTTGGAAAAATACAACAACTACTACTACTGACATTTGACAAGTACTTAATTTCAATAGTAGTTTGATGTCACTTCCGTTGCATACCTGCGTGACGTTCTGTAAAAATTTTACCCTCATGCGCCTAAAGAAGTTTCACTTCAAAAAGCTTTCCTGTAATTGTCAACACGTTGTATTAAGCAATACGAGAGAAAATAAACGCACAAATGCATTCGATCATAACTTACTAGTACTCACGCCAGCGCAATTTCCTACAAAAGAGCCTCAATACATTTCTTTTTCTGATAGAAAGATGGATGTAACTGTTCATTCTTTGGTCAATAGAAAGCCCTGAAGCATTGCGGATTACAGAGCGTCAGATCACTCGAGTTATGACAGAGTGGCTAAAAGGGATTTTGTAAAGGGACACACCGACTCAAAGATTCGCCAACCTTTTGTTTGACAGACCTTAAACAGCTATTGATCCACCCACAACTCTGTAATGCTAAAAATATTAAAAAGCTTACATTATTACCTGTCATCAATTCTCAGTAATGTTCTGTAATTATTTCGGGCCCAGGATCCACAAGCAAATACGCAGAAAGGCTCCGACAGATGTGATTCGATCTACCAAAGGAAAAGCTAATTTATCTTGGTCCCCGTAACGAACGTAATCAGAAGACGATATGACATATTGGGTTAGTGTATCATACAAAATAACAGGTTATTCGGCTATTTCTTAAAACATACGGGGCACGTGACCCAGATCTCAGCAAGACCCATCAATAATTGCCCGCATCTACTTTTTAACATTATTGGTATGTTTCTGAATAATGGTATCGTTAAACGTGATTATTACTATTGTTACGTCGGTAAGAGTAACGCCATCTATCGCCGAATAATCGAACGAATGTCGAAGGATCTAGAAGCACCTAGAACGCTCGAGAAGTACAACGCCATCTATTGACAGATAGCGGAAACGACTACTAGAGATGTGTGGAATATTCTCGATAATTCTAGGGATGAGATATCAGCTATAAAAGCGTTGTAGAGATGGCACGCAGTCAGTAATCGGAACTACTCGAAGCGAAATAGCGAAAGGATCACCTGAAGCGAAGCGGAAGAAGCTAATTGAGAGTTTTAAAGTGTTTGTAGAGTGTTTTAAGTGCTGAATACAGTTTTTAGTTTATACTTCGGTGGAATTTTATTTATGCCGAACCCCAGCGCGTAACACTATTAATAGCATAACAATAAAACATTGCAGAATTACAATTTAAAAAAAATGTTTATTTCTTCTATCTGTCAACCCACAGACGTCCACTACGGGGCATCGTCCTCCCCCAAGGCACGCCACAAGAATCGGTCCTGCGTTGCCTGCTTTTTGGATGCTTAACCACGCTACGTCTTCCGGTAAGATATCATCTTAAACAATTCACAGAGCGACGGGAGGTATAAGAGCTGTACCGGAAACCAAAATGGTAAAGTAAGTAAAAATAAGACAATATAAATTTATTTTCAGGTTCAGAATTAAATGTTTATGTATTTAAAATTTCATCGCCATTAATTAACTTGTCTTTTGAACTTGCACTTTTGCAATGTAGTATAATAATAATAATAATAATGTTTTTATTGCAAGTAACCATGACTCATATAAATTGTTAATAAGACTTAGACCTATGTTAGTAGTTATATTTACAATATCACAATGAATTACTGTCGTAACATCCCATGGGAGATGACACCACAGCGACCCATGTATACACAGTCCAGCCTGCTTGCGATCATGCTCAGGATACTGTTGGAGCTGGCCCTCACTCTGTTTACCAGAGATGCACACCTCTTACGCATGGTAGCGTAAAAACAATCTATGTGCGCGTCTGCAAACATCCCTGATGCGCTACAAAAGCGGGGCAGCACCACCAGCACCCTAAACGCGTTATTATATTGAATAATATATAATTTTATCCGAAAAATTGTAGAAAATATTTTGCCCTTTGAAATATCGAATTTTATATGGATGGTTGAAATTTTCCATTATTTTTTTACTCATACAAAATGGTTTTCTACTTTTTAGTTCAAATAGCTACACAGCCATGTTTTTTTTTACTTTTTACACTATCATTTATTTAACACGTTTTCATTTTCGTTCTCTTTATTTAATTATGTAACGGATGATTTTTATTTTCAATAACTTCACTGCATCCGATTATCTTGAAAATATACATTCGTGTCAAAGACCGATGACAATACAATAATTTTAATTAATTAGTTTGCTCCCGGATCCAGTAGTAAGATTACGAGGGAAATAAATCTATATAGGTATCACTAATCTATAGGTAGGCAAGATTTTTTTTACTTTTATTTTATTTTATTGCTTAGATGTGTGGACGAGCTTACAGCCCACCTGGTGTTAAGTGGTTACTAGAGCCCATAGACATCTACAACGTAAATGCGCCACATACCTTGAGATATAAGTTCTAAGGTCTCAGTAGTCACAACGGCTGCCCCACCCTTCAAACCGAAACGCATTACTGCTTCACGGCATAAATTACTTTTAAATATCTCATCCCCGTATTTCTATCTTAAGTTAATCGATTTTTTTTAAAGTCCACAGAGGTATAGTCTTGTTTAATTCTCTAATAAAGTACTTTTGCATTCCGCTTTTCTTATTAAAAATTTATGACTCATGGCTGATACGCCATATTGCCTTTTTTTTTCTATATTTATTTATAAATAAAACTCGGAAAAAGTCTCGTAAAAGCTGAATGAACTTCTTGTCAGTGTGTATTAATTCAGTTCTGCCACAGATCTCTTCATAAATGACGCGATGATGTTTCCGGGTATGTACTATCACAATATATGTAGTAGGATGAAGTTAAGAATAAAATTCAGAGCTCCCGATATATAATTTTTTTCGCTACTATTCAATAGCAGTATGTAGTTACGTATATGGTTTGAATTTTTTTTTTTGCAATGTTCAATGGATTGTGTATTTCGTTAAATGCAGAAAGCAAAATATCTACTCATTGCAACAGTATTATAATGCATGACTATTTCGCGGTTTTGGGTTATGGGTGGACGAGCTCACAGCCCACCTGGTGTTAAGTGGTTACTGGAGCCCATAGACATCTACAACGTAAATGTGCCGCCCATCCTGAGATATAAGTTCAAAGGTATCAGTATAGGTACAACGGTTGCCCCACCCTTCAAACCGAAACGCATTACTGCTTCATGGTCGAAATAGGCGGGGTGGTGGTACCTACCCGTGCGGACTGACAAGAGGTCCTACCACCAGTAATTACGCAGATTATGATTTTGTGGGTTTGATTTTAATTACACGATGTTATTCCTTCACCGTGGAAGTCAATCGTGAACATTTGTCAAGTACGTATTTCATTAGAAAAATTGGTACCCGCCTGCGAGATTCGAACACCGGTGCATCACTTAACACGAATGCACTGAACGTCTTATCGCTTAGGCCACGACGACTTCTTGACATTCTTGTCCCCTTGAACACAGAAATAACTAACTGTATCCTGAGGCGTAGCAGTTTGTTTCACTTAATTCTTGAATCACGATGAGAGGATCCCAGGTGTTGGATAACTTTCCCCAAGCGGAGTGGGTGGGGACGAAAAACAGTGTCGCGTGGGGTTCCACAAGGGTCGGTACTGGGTCCACTCCTGTGGAATATAGGCTTTGACTGGGTCCTCCGCGGGGCTAACCTGCGTGGCGTCGAAGTGGTTTGCTACGCTGACGACACGCTAGTGACGGCTTGCGGAGACGACTACCGGTCAGCGGCCGTCCTGGTTGTGGCTGCAATGGCAACTGTGGTAAGACGAATAAAGAGACTCGGCCTCGAGGTGGCCCTCCAAAAATCCGAAGCAATGTGCTTCCACTCAGCTCGAAAGGGGCCACCTCAAGGCGCGCATCTCGTAGTCGGGGGTGTCACCATTGCTGTCCAGCCGAAGTCTGTCTGCTCAAGTATTTGGGTCTCGTGCTGGACAGCAAATGGAGATTCGACCACCATTTTAAAGCGCTGGTTCCGAGGCTCATAGGGGCGGCAGGTGCGCTGACCCGTCTTCTTCCCAACGTCGGAGGATGCAGCGCCGGTACTCGGCGACTGTACCTTGGGGTGGTGCGCAGTATGGCCCTGTATGGTGCTCCCGTGTGGTCGCCCGCACTCTCCGCGAGAAACGCGGCTCTGCTGCTCAGAGCTCAGCAGGCGCTCGCGGTGAGGGTCATCAGGGGATACCGCACCATCTCTCAGGATGTGGCCTGCGCTCTCGCCAGATCCCTACCCTGGGACCTCGAGGCCGAAATCTTGGCTGCGGTATATCGGCGTAGGGCGCAGGCCTTGAGTCGGGGGCGGTCGCCTGGCCCGTCGGCTGTCGGTCGGTGAAAGCGTGCTGCGCGTCATGTAGCATACGCTAAGTGGAGAGAACGATTGCTGAAGGAACTTGATCAAACTTCGGCCACCCGCCGGCGCACCCTCGAGGCCCTGGTGCCCGTGCTGGAGGCATGGTCGGATCGGCGTCACGGCGTACTCTCCTTTCACCTTGCGCAGGTCCTCTCGGGACATGGCTGTTTCGGGAGGTATCTGTGGAAGATCTGCAGGAGAGAGCCACATCCGGGCTGCCACCAGTGCGGGCACTCGGACGATGACGCGCAGCACGCGCTCGAAACCTGCTTGCGTTGGGAGCACTCGCGGCAAGATCTCGTCGCGGTGCTGGGGAGAAACCTCTCCCTGCGGGCTGTCGTCGCCCGCATGTTAGAGGATCAGGGCTCGTGGGAGGCTATGGCCAGGTTTTGTGACCTGGTAATGGCGTCCCGTGAGGCTGAGGAGCGTGAAAGGGAGTGGGATCCCTCTTCAGCACCTCAGCGCAGAAGGCGGGGTGGGCGGTGCGGGCGTGAAGCTCCCGCTCAGCCCACGTAGGGACTATCAAGTGGCGGGTGCGGGGGCGCCCGGTACTCGAATGTTGGTCCGGTGGTGGGGCGGTGCAAGGCGGCTCCTGTGCCCCGCCCACGGTGTATCTCCCGAAACGACGTCCTTCGGGATTTTCCCGGAGATGAAATCCCGTCTTATCATCAGGACGGGTACCGGCGAAGGCAGACTTTCAGCGCGCACTGCGGTACCGTAGGTCTGGTGTAGCCGGTATGGTGGATCTCGATGGGGCTTAATTGGTAGTCGTTCTGCGGGGCCTTGGCCCTCCTCGTCCCCCTCTTCGTCTTAGAAGGCGCCGGAGTCCGACATAACCCGGTTCGTTACCCCCCCGGACCGGGTATCCGTAAATGGATTACTCAGCGTTAAAAAAAAAAGGTGTTGGATATAACTATAATGAACCATCTTCTTTATTATAGTTTTTTTAACTTCTTTTAACTTTTCTTCCTTTTTTTAACTTTAAGTTATTTCGATGGCCCTGCGCGTCTTGTGGAATATGAAATGTAAAAACCGGTGAACTAAGCCATTAAAGTAGTTTTAATTTAATTAGAGCTCTTACTAAATCCCATTCTTTAAACGCTGCTAAACAAACAAAGCCAAGAAACGTAATAAGAGAATAATGATTATCGTGCAGGACTTTGCACGGGTTGTAAGGTTCGGGGTTTTACAACAATTTATAATATTGTTATGGCACCCTAGTGATGGCAGCTTTGTGTTGGGTTAGAGATGTGAATAGTATCGAGATAGTAAGAGGTGAAATTCCGGTATTTTAATTTTTTATTCCATAGCTACACTACACGCCACCGCTAACAGTTAAATAGCATTGGGCAAATATAAAAAAATGCATATAAAATTTAATAAAATCTTACAATATCGATCCTTTATTTGCTAAGAACTATTTTAATCAACGTTAATATTGTAAATTTTCCTGTATGTATTTTACCCAATCTCTCTCTCTCTTCGATCGGTTCCTCACTGCTGAGGATCGTGACTCCGTCCGATTTCGTCAACCAACTGTCTCCAATATAAACACAAAAAAAAACAATGTCAAATTTCTAAGCTAAGCTGGGTGTACTATGTGAACCAGCAATGTAATGTCAATGAATTTTTTACTGGTGGTAGGACCTCTTGTGACTCCGCACGGGTGGGTACCACCGTCCTGCCTATTTCTGCCGTGAAGCAGTAGTGCGTTTTGGTTTGAAGGGTAGGGCAGCCGTTATAACTATACTTGAGACCTTAGAACTTATATCTCAAGGTGGGTGGCGCATTTACGTTGTGGATGTCTATGGGCTCCAGTAACTACTTAACACCAGGTGGCCTGTGAGCTCGTCCACCCATCTAAGCAATAAAAAAAAATGAAACTGATGAATAGCAACTGATTTATCGAGGTGTTATTACACTTGCGTGCCATATAAAGCAATGATAATGTATGTACCGATCGTGGCGTGTAACCTCTTTGACAGGACTTACGACCTAGAATTACTAGACATAGACTAAGACAGAGACTTGACTGGAGAGATTCAAAAAGAAACAAAAGAAAAGAAATGGAATAGGGACGAAAGTGACTGGCAGCAGTGATTCATTTCAATGCCTTCGTAAAAGAAATACACGAAATAAACGACAAAGAACTTTTTTGTTCCTACCTATGCTGATAGCCTTGAGAGGCTATATCAGCTTCACCCTAACGTGTAGGTGAGCTTACGGGGCTCAAACCGGAGTGTTGCTAACACTGGCCCTAGCAAGAGCAGTGCTTCGCAGAATCTACCACCGGATCGGAAACGCGACCCACTGAGATGATCCGCCGAGAAACTCAGTGGGCTGTGTCTGTGGGTTAATTCGCTCGTCGCGCCCTTCGTCGCAAGCGACGGTTTCGATGAGGACGGTGACCGGTACTTGTGGTACCTAAAAGCACCGTTCGACAAAGAACGTTCACTACAGTTTGTTAAATACAACAGCCTACCTATACTTCAAACCGAAACGTATGGCAGAAGTAGGTTTTCTCACCAATAATAATATCATAATATCACCATGCCTACTCGTCTCTGCTCAAAACATGCCCAACCATCTCATAAATACAATTCACTTGATAAATATTTGAAGCTAATTAACGACAGTTCGTTTGGAACCTCTGGGTCTGCGGAGGGACTTCGGTTCCCTCTGTATTTTGTACCGTATGTTCCATGGGGAATGCTCTGAGGAACTGTTTGAAATAATCCCTCATCTCCTTTTTATCATCGCACCTCCCGCAATCGGAGCAGAGTTCATCCATATTATCTGGAACCGCTGCGTTCATCGACAGTGCGTTTCCAGAGGTATTTTTGCCACGTACCATCCGGCTCCAGCTCACTCCCAACATGGGAATGGCCCTGAGGCGGAAATGCCATTATGTATTTTATTTTAATTATCAAAACATCGATATCGTCCAAACTTCTTCATCCCTAAATCTATATCCGTCCCCCGAAGGTGACCCTTTAGGATTTACGAGCCGCCATAACCGGGGCACAACAAGGGTTGCAATACAAGTGATATTGCATTTACGGGTACATCTAGAATTGCAAGCTTGTATTTATATTACCTTGTTTTGGATGTGGTATAAAGATTTTGGAACGCGTGCTGAAGGTCTATAGTGTAGTGAATTGTATTGGCGCGGTTTCGTTTTCTAACTGAAGATACATTTGCTTTGAGTAAGCAGGGTTGTGGTAAAAGTATCTATGCAGAAACAACATATCGACGATTGAAAGGCAAAAGTGATTTTTTTTTATTGCTTAGATGGGTGGACAAGCTCACAGCCCACCTGGTGTTAAGTGGTTACTGGAGCCCATAGACATCTACAACGTAAATGCGCCACCCACCTCGATATATAAGTTCTAAGATCTCAGTATAGTTACAACGGCTACCCCACCTTTCGAACCGAAACGCATTACTGCTTCACGGCGGGAATAGGCGGGGTGGTGGTACCTACCCGTGCGGACTCCCAAGAGGTCCTACCACCAGTAAAGCGACTAAGCGACAATAACTGCTTTGTACATAAATGATAGGCATTAACCATTGATGCGCAAAAAAAATATATTTCTAGGTCTATTAAAATCATTTCAATCCTACAGCTACTAGCTAGATTCTACTACAGCTGGATTCGTTAAAATAAATTTTGTTTTCAGGTATTTCAACTTTAAATTAGTCTACTGTAAGGCTCACGCATTGTCGCTTAGTTAAGTTTGCCTTTCAAGCGTCGATATGTATAATAATATAATATAATCTCTACTGGTGGTAGAACGTCTTATGAGTCAACACGGGACGGTAACACCACTCCGCCTATTTCTGCCGTGAAGCAGTAATGCGTTTCGGTTTGAAGGGGCAACCGTTGTACCTACTGTAAAAACAGACCTTAGAACTCATATCTCGAAGTGGCTGACGGTATTTATGTTGTAGATGTCTATGGGCTCCGGTAACTATTTAAAACCAGGTGTGCCGTGAGCTCGTCCGCCCATCTAAGCAATAAAAAACCCTACAAATACTGATTACACTATTCGTATTAATGTGTGTTCCCATTTTTAATACAATGTAAATGTAACAGTTACATTAATTTAGAAATTACATTCAATTAGAAAATTTGCTACCTGCCTACAGAATTATTTCTTAGGCCACGGATACGTCATAAGAGGGTAAAGCTTGTTAACTATAGTACAACAATATCGAACAACTTAGTTTTGAATTAATGTAGTAAGTTAAGACACATGTAGGGTGTATAGAAAGCTCATATAGATAGGCAGAACCATCTTGCCTATATTTGCCGCGGTGTAGACATTTCTTAACACTAACTGAGCGTTGAGTTCGTTCAACCTTCAATTAAAAAAAATTGAGTATCAGAAAGAGTAACAAGGCGTTGTGCCATCTTGAACATTTCGATTAAGCTTCAAGCTGCTTTCAGACTACGCTATAATATAATAGTATATAGCTCATAGCACAACAATATCGCGCACCATACATTGTTATGGACACTTTCACACTGTACCGTACTATATATTATTGGTTAAGCATACGCTGCTATACTATATGGCACTAAAGTATAGCGTAGTCTGAAAGCAGTTTCAAATTAACATTACTATCTCGCTCTTAGACGGTGCTCTATCGCATAGACATCAACCCAGCGAAAAGTACTGTGTGTAAAGTACTGTGACTACTCCCCGAATCCTGATCACGCAGGAGCCAGTCACCGTCGACGCCCTAGACACGTCCTTACGGATCTATCAGATCCAATAACCTTTGCATTAGACGCCTTCAGCTCTAACACTAGGAGCAGGCTTAGGGACCTTGGTAACCGTACTCGTCGAACTCTGCTACGAGGTCGACGTGCAACCTAACCCATGCATCAGCCCGCTGAGTTTCTCGCCGGATCTTCTCAGCGGGTCGCGATTCCGATCCGGTAGTAAATTCATTCGCGAAGCAGCTGCTCTTGAGTTGTTAGGTCCTGGTGAAACTGGAAAGGCCTCCGGGCCACCAAAAAAAAAAAAGCGGTGCTCTATCTTTGCGATTATCGCTGACTGTATAAAATAAGGAGCTACTAGCGCATCATCCACGTATACTTATAGGTAAACCATCCTGATATTATGACAGAAACCCATCGCGTAGTGCAAACATCAATTGCACCAAGTGTTACTAGTCACATAAGTAGTATTGGGTCGGTTTCAATTTTGCCGCCAAAAAAGTAACGATTTCATGAATTTAAACTTTCTCGAATTTTCTATTTTTTTTTCTATTTAGGCGTGTTCTGAATAAAAAATGCTTCATCACAATCAAGTCAATTACTCATTTATTGATAATATTACATAATATTCATTTATATTCTTCATTTTACGCCTTTGATAACTCCAACACGAATAACAGTTTAATCAGTAACTTTTATAAACAGCTTAGAAATCGTACTTCTTTTGTGTTTAATAATGTTCCAATATCCAATTACTTTTCCTTTATTATTGTATTATATACTGATTTAATAAAATTGCTGAATTACTGGAAAAATAGAAAACAAGTTCGTAATTGAATTTCGAACCAGTGATACGAATGAGATTTGGTGTAGCTTTTAATGTATAACTCCTTATTAAGCTGTGTTTACGAATATAATATAGTTATAGGACCACGTGCCTGTTGTCATGACAACAAATTTACTGTACTTATAATTACGGTAGCATTAAGGTTATAAGAATTAAATCAAATAAGTCGCTTTTGGCCCCAAATTTGAAAACGATCCATTAGGATTAAGAGTGAGAAAACAAATAACTTTTTACAGGTGGTAGGACCTCTTGTGAGTCCGCGCGGGTGGGTACCTCCACCCTGCCTGTTTCTGCCGTGAAGCAGTAATGCGTTTCGGTTTGAAGGGTGGAGCAGCCGTTGTAACTATACTTGAGACCTCAGAACTTATATCTCAAGATGGGTGGCGCATTTACGTCGTAAATGTCTATGGGTTCCAGTAACCACTTAACACCAGGTGGGCTGTGAGCTCGTCCACTCATCTAGCAAAAAAATAAATAAAAAAAAACATGTGTGCAATTCACACGTGGTAGAAGTGAAACCTTCCAAAATTAAAATACAATTATCCTAAACGTCTTAAGTATATGTAAAATTTTGTCATTAGTAAATAATTGTAAGGTAGCGCCCTCTGTGAATTGATATTTTAATTTCACGTATAATCCTAAATTAAAATTCACTACAAGAGCTTTCATACACANATGTTTAGTGCTAATTCAATTCGAACTGTTGAGGTCTTACTAAATTCCATTCTTTAAACGCTGCTAAACAAACAAAGTTTTAAAGCCAAGAAATGTAATAAGAGAATAATGATTATCGTGCAGGACTTTGCACGGGTTGTAAGGTTCGGGGTTTTACAACAATTTATAATATTGTTATGGCACCCTAGTGATGGCAGCTTTGTGTTGGGTTAGAGATGGGAATGGTATCGATGTAGTAAGAAGATGAATTTCCGGTATTTTAATTTTTATTCCATAGCTACACTACACGGCTATACCGCCACCGCTAACAGTTAAATAACATTGGGCAAATATAAAAAAAATGCATATCAAATTTAATAAAATCTTGCAATATCGATCCTTTATTTGTAAAGAACTATTTTAACCAACGTTAATATTATAAATTTTCCTGTATGTATTTTAGCCAATATAAGCAAAAAAAAACAACGTCAAATTTCTAAGCTAAGCTGGGTGTACTATGTGAACCAGCAATGTAATGTCAATGAAACTGGTGCATATGAACTGATTGATCGTAGTGTTATTACACTTGCGTGCCATATAAAGCAATGGTAATGTTTGTACCGGTCGTGGCGTGTAACCTCTTTGACAGGACATACGACCTAGAATTACTAGACATAGACTAAGACAGAGACAGGAGAGATTCAAAAAGAAACAAAAGAAAATAAATGGAATAGAGACGAAAGTGACTGGCAGCAGTGATTCATTTCAATGCCTTCCTAAAAGAAATACACGAAATAGACGACAAAGTACTTTTTTTTCCTGCCTATGCTGATAGCCTTGAGAGGCCTAACGGCCACCCTAACGTGTAGGTGAGCTTACGGGGCTCAAACCGGAGTGTTGCTAAGACTGGCCCTAGCAAGAGCAGTGCTTCGCAGAATCTACCACCGGATCGGAAACGCGACCCACTGAGAAGATCCAGCGAGAAACTCAGTAGGCTGTGTCTGTGGGTTAATTCGCTCATCGAGCCCTTCGTCGCAAGCGACGGGTTCGATGAGGACGGCGACCGGTGCTTGTGGTACCTAAAAGCACCGTTCGACAAAGAACGTTCACTACAGTTTGTTAAATACAACAGCCTGCCTATACTTCAAACCGAAACGTATGGCAGAAGTAGGTTTTCTCACTAATAATAATATCATAATATCACCATGCCTACTTGTCTCTGCTCAAAACATGCCCAACCATCTCATAAATACAATTTACTTTATAAATATTTGAAACTAATTGACGACAGTTCGTTTGGAACCTCTGGGTCTGCGGAGGGACTTCGGTTCCCTCTGTATTTTGTACCGTATGTTCCATGGGGTATGCTCTGAGGAATTGTTTGAGATGATCCCTCATCTCCTTTTTATCATCGCACCTCCCGCAATCGGAGCAGAGTTCATCCATATTATCTGGAACCGCTGCGTTCATCGACAGTGCGTTTCCAGAGGTTTTTTTGCCACGTACCATCCGGCTATGGAATAAGCTCCGGTGTTTCCCAAGCGCTATAGCATGTCCTTCTTTAAAAGAGGCTTGTGGAGAGTATTAAGCGGTAGGCAGCGGCTTGGCTCTGCCCCTGGAATTGCTGAAGTCCATGGGCGACGGTAACCACTCACCATCAGGTGGGCCGTATGCTCGTCTGTCTACAAGGGCAATAAAAAAAAAAGTTCGTTTATACCTGATTAATTTCTCCAGAACAGACGAACTTACTATAGACATGTTACCGACATCAAATCTACCAGTGAGTGAATATTTATCGCACCCCTGAGTTTTTTCCTTTTCGTAATAGCTGGTGGCCTCGGGAAGCTATTCCAGTTAAGCACGGCTTAGTAAGTGCATTCACTCCCAACATGGGAATGGCCCTGAGGCGGAAATGTCATTATGTATTTTTTTTTTAATTATCAAAACATCGATATCGTCCAATCTTCTTCATCCCTAAATCTATATCCGTCCCCCGAAGGTGACCCTTTAGGATTTACGAGCCGCCATAACCGGGGCACAACAAGGGTTGCAATACAAGTGATATTGCATTTACGGGTACATCTAGAATTGCAAGTTTGTATTTATATTACCTTGTTTTGGATGTGCTATAAAGATTTTGGAATGCGTGCTGAAGTTCTATAGTGTAGTGAATTGCATTGGCGCGGTTTCGTTTTCTAACTGAAGATACATTTGCTTTGAGTAAGCAGGGTTGTGGTAAAAGTATCCATGAAGAAACAACATATCGACGCTTGAAAGGCAAAAGAGACTTTTTTATTGCTTAGATGGATGTACGAGCTCACAGCCCACCTGGTGTTAAGTGGTTACTGGAGCCCATAAACATCTACAACGTAAATGCGCCACCCACCTCGAGATATAAGTTCTAAGATCTCAGTATAGTTACACCGGCTACCCCACCTTTCGAACCGAAACGCATTACTGCTTCACGGCGGAAATAGGCGGGGTGGTGGTACCTACCCGTGCGGACTCCCAAGAGGTCCTACCACCAGTAAAGCGACTAAGCGACAATAACTGCTTTGTACATAAATGATAGGCAATAACCATCGATGCGCAAAAAATATATATTTCTAGGTCTATTAAAATCATTTCAATCCTACAGCTACTAGCTAGATTCTACTACAGCTAGATTCGTTAAAATAAATTTTGTTTTCAGGTATTTCAACTTTAACTTAGTCTACTGTAAAGTTCACGCATTGTCGCTTAGTCACGTTTGCCTTTCAAGTCCATACGGGACGGTAACACCGCTCTGCCTATTTCTGCCGTGAAGCAGTAATGCGTTTCGGTTTGAAGGGGCAACCGTTGTACTGTAAAAACTGAGACCTTAGAACTCATACCTCAAGGTGGGTGGCGGTATTTACGTTGTAGATGTATATGAGTTCCGGTGAGCTCGTCCACCCATCTAAGCAATAAAAAAACCTACAAATACTGATAACACTATTCGTATTATTGTGTATTCCCATTTTTAATAAGATGCAAATGTAACAGTTGCATATTTCATTAAAATATTTACTACCTGCCTACAGAATTTGAGCCCTATCCATCCACGCCATCACTCAAAACAAACGAAGCGTCTTATTCCTTAGACCACGGATACGTCATAAGAGGGTAAAAAAAACTGAACAACTTAGTTTTTAATTCATGTAGTAAGTTAAGTCACAGGTATTTAATACAATAATAAATAATAATAAATAAATAAATAAATATTTTACTAACAGTCACGCCACATTCACTGGTCCCGTGATAAGTTCGTAAAGAACTTGTGTTACAGGTGCCAGATAACGGAAATAAATATAAGATTTTGATTATACACATACACATATTTAATATACATCCATAACCCTGGAAAAGACATTTATATTTATCATACAAATATCTTCCCTTGGCGGGATTCGAACCCGCGACCCCCTTGTGTAGTGACCATGTCACTTACCACTACACCAGACGGCCGTTAAATATAATACAATAATAAAGGAAAACTAATTGCATATTAGAACATTATTAAAACAAAAGAAATACGATTTCTAAAATAAAAAAAAAGTAACTACCTATTTAAATTAAATGTCATCCGTGTTGGCGTTATCAAATGCGTAAAATGAAAAATATAAATGAATATGATGTAATATTATCAATAAATGAGTGATTGACTTGATTGTGATGAAGCATTTTTTATTCTGAACATGCCTATATAGAAAAAAAAAATGGAAAATTAGAGAAAGTTTCAATTCATGAAATCGTTACTTATTTGGCCGCAAAATTGAAAACGACCCTATTGGAAGACCTAAGAGTGAGAAAAAAATAAACAATAAATGAATATGCAATTTTGAAAAGGGCATATCTCACAAATATAAAATATCTAATTAAACGTATATACTGACGTTTAAGATAATAATTCCAATAGTTTTCAATTGCTAATTAAGACTAAAATGTATCTCAAAAGTTAATATTTTAAATATTACACTGCTTTAGAAAATAATTTTTAACGACCGTCTGGTGTAGTGGTAAGTGACATGGTCACTACATAAGGGGGTCGCGGGTTCGAATCCCGCCAAGGGAAGATATTTGTATGATAAATATAAATGTCTTTTCCAGGATTATGGATGTATATTAAATATATTATGTATGTGTATAATAAAAATCTTGGCGTGGTTGTTAAAAAAAAACTTTTTTTTTCATTTCCTGAACATTTTATTTACATTTTCAGAGATGTGTCCTTTTCGAAATTGCATATTCAAATGTATTGGGTCCAGGATATCCGCGAGAATGTTTCCACATCTACACCGATCTCGCTTGGGCCGCGAATCACTCGAATTACAATCCGATGAATTATGCACTAAACTACGCTAGATGTGTGCGCTGTATTACTATTATCATTTCGCGCGTTTATCGCCGAATGATTTATGGCTGACCCGAGGCTCGGGAAATAATAAAGGATACCCACACATCCGATGTGTTTCGTTGTGACCATAAATAAGTTGAGATATTTCAATTTCGATTTTCGATTATCTTGGTTTGGTTTTTGTCTGCGTACTGACGTAATTCAGTTAGTTTTACAATTTCCGACATTCCGAATCCTTTATCAGTTTTATCGTCAACGACATATCTTGTTCTATTTGTCAATTTATAAGGTTTTTTCGGACAAATTAATATCTGCGTTTGTTTGTTCATGATCTATACCTTCGAACGTCATTAGTTGTTACTAGAGGTCCCGCAGTAGTCGAAATTCGACTATAATCAATTGGAATTGTAAGTTTGTACACTATTATGATTGTATTTTATACTTCTATAATCACAAATTTCGCCAAGACTACACTATAAAAATATTAACAAAAACAATATTTAATCTATTCTCAATTTGACAACAGACGTCAAGAACAAAAGTTTGACAATAAATAGTATGCATGCGTGTGTGCGTCAAATAGATGGTATGTAGTGTGTGTAATGTTTTCTTTATTGATTTAATGTATCTTTTATGCATTATTTTAAATAAATATTAGCATTGTGCACTTCTTCTTCTCTATACTCTCTGTAAGTGTGGAAAATTTCATACTCCTCCGTCCGCGCAATTTTCGTAAAAAGGGATACAAAGTTTTTGCTTCACGTATTAATATATAGATTAGTACTTCAACAAAGCTTTTGTCGTGGTACCATCTACTCATGAAAATCGAAATGTTTCAACGTAATGTGTACTTTGTACATACATTAAGTCATCATCACAGTTGTGCAATGCTGTTTTTGTTTGAATAGGAAAATCCTTGAAATTTATGTATATCAAATGTTCACGATCGACTTCCACGGTGAAGGAATACAATCGTGTAATAAAAATCAAACCTGCAAAATTATAATTTGCGTAATTACTGGTGGTAGGACCTCTTGTGATCTTGTAAGTTCACACGGGTAGGTACCACCACCCTGCCTATTTCTGCCGTGAAGCAGTAATAATGCGTTTCGGTTTGAAGGGCGGGGCAGCCGTTGTTACTGAGACCTTAGAACTTATATCTCAAGGTGGGTGGTGCATTTACGTCGTAGATGTCTATAGGCTCCAATAACCACCTAACACCAGGTGGGCTGTAAGCTGGTCCACCCATCTAAGCAATAAAAATAAAAATTTACGTCTCGCTGCAAACTGGTGAATTGGACTCGGAGCTAATAGTGTCTTGACAGTTTGACAGTTCGTTTGGCTCAGCTTGTCTTCTTCACAATCTTCTTTTTCTCCACCTTATCCCACTAGGTGGGGTCGGCACAGCTAATTTTTCTCTTCCATTCTCTTCTATCAGCCGTCATCTCAACACTCACTCCTCTCTCTCTCATATCATCATTCACACACTCCATCCATGTCTTCTTCGGTCGACCTCTTCCCCCTCTACCTTGCACTACCATTTCCATACATCTCCTAGTCACATGCATCTTCTCTCTACACATCACATGTCCATACCACGCTAACCGTCCGCTCCTTAATTTGTTGCTTACCAGGGCCACCTTCACACTTCCTCTGAGATACTCATTCTTTATCTTCATTCATTTCTTTATTTTCAAATAAATAAAACTGTACAATATTCGGAATATTAAAAAAAAAACCTGTAATTTTAATAGAAAAAAAAGTAAGTACAATAAATAACTAAAAATCAACCTAGCAGTGACCTTAAAGGCTTTGAAAATAATTTATTGAACAATTCATAAATAAATTTATGGTATTTTGCAACAAAAAAAAAAACCCTACATTACTATCGGACTTTTTGGCGAGAACGCGAGGTGTGAAGTTGTGTGATTTGTTTTATTTTGTCTTTTTAATGTTTCTTCAGTATTAAATTTGTAATAACAGTGGTTTATTAACTGTTTAATATCTGTGAAAGTTTACAAATGTGGGGAAATGAAACAAAGCCGCTGGACGTAACTCGGGATTCTCCAAACTGTCCACTGGAAAAATCTCAGTAAATGACCACCATTTTACTGAGATTATATTTCATCCCACATCATCTTATGTCATCTCATCTCATTTTATTTCATTTCACTTCATAAAAATAAGAATATAACTTAAAATAAGACATGACTTAAAGGTCTAAGTTACCAAGTCATAATATACATAAAAAAAATTTACCTTACTATCAAAATCAGTTAAACTTTCCACGATGCATTATTTCTTTAAGAGTATCTCGCTTCAAGCACAACACAAAGTAATTTATGGTTTACTTAAAACACTCGAAGGAAATGAAATTACCGCGCTGTTCTTCAGTACGTAAATCAGTTACGTTAAGACTGAAAACAGTTAGCAATGCAATTAAAAATTAATGTAGTAATGACGTAAAAACAGTTTATCTAGCTAATAGCGAAAATCATGAGCATTATGCTAGACGTTCACAGCTATTTTAGAAGAAATGTTTTTTTTTATAGCTTTTGATGGTTGGTCGAGCTCACGGCCCACCTGGTGTTTGGTGGTAACCGGAGCCTATAGACGTCTGCGCCCACCTCGAACCATGAGTTCTAATGTCTCAGTTTCTACAGTACAACGGCTGCCCCACCCTTCAAACCAAAACGCATTGCTGCTTCACGGCAGAAATAGGTGGGACAGTGGTACCTACCCGTGCGGACTCACAAGATGTCCTATCACCAGTAATTACACAAATTATAATTTTTCGGGTTTGATTTTTATTACACAGTGCTATTCCTTCACCGTGGAAGTCAATCGTGAATGTTTGTTAAGAATTTATTTCATTAGAAAAATTGGTACCAGCCTGCGGGATTCGAACACCGTTGCATCGCTTGACACGAAAGCACCGGGCGTCTTATCCTTTAGGCCACGACGACTACAGACTTATTTCGCTTCCGGTAGTGGACGAAGTCTTCTCTTAGTATATTCAAACTCATCCACATCTTTCAATGTAATTGTGATCTTGGTGTTTCTAACAGCACTGAAATACCGGGAACTTAAAAAATCGTCGAGCACTTCAAAGCGAAGCTCTTTGAGTTAAAGCTTTAAAAAAGCATACGTCGAGTATAATAACTAATTTCCTTGTGTTATTATTATTGTACTTATAAGATAGTGTTCAAATTAAAATGTGTAATTTGAAAAAAAAAGTCTGCAATTCACACGTAGTAGAAGTGAAATTTTGACTTCAAGATACTGAGACCAATGTAAAATTTCGGGAAGAGGATAGTTGTAGGTTTTAGTAATGATCATAGTGATACAAAGTTTGATAATTATTTTACATTTTTTTCGTATATATTACATAGATTTATTCAGAATGTAGTAAGTACGAGTATTAGATACGAAGCAGAGAATAAAGAGAACCACGAATGTAAGAAACACTATAATGCTTTCTATCTCATTTTCTCCCACGTTAAATCTTATGAATTTATGCGTCTGTCTCTTTTTACTGTCGCTTTTTCGTTTCATCCATCGACTTTCGAATCACAACGATGTTAAAGAAATTAAAACTTCAAAAATTTTTATCATTGGTAGTTTAATTTGTGTGTGCCATTTCGTACTTCATTTTTTATTGCCCGTGTAGGCAGACGATAATACGACCCACCTGATGGTGAGTGGTTACCGCCACCGATGGACTTCAGCAATACTAGGGGCAGAACTAAGCCACTGCCTACCGTTACTCTCCAGTACCACCAGTACCAGTACTCTCCACAAGCCTCGTTTGAAGAAGGATATGTCATAGCGCTCGGGAAACACCGTAGAGGGGAGCTCATTCCAAAGCCGGGTGGTGCGAGGCAAAAATAGCTCTTGTGATTATTGCTTAAACGAAAACCCTCATCTGTTGAAGTTATTGGTCGGTATTTTAATGAATACATAAATATAACTTCGGATTTTTGTACTATGACTGGCGTTGCCTTTTTCTTCTACACCGGTACTGGGTCCGACCAGAAATTGAGTCTGGAATTCATCTGGTTCACTAGTCTCTTGACCAGCAAGGACCAAAGCCAGCNATAGCTCTTGTGATTATTGCTTAAACGAAAACCCTCATCTGTTGAAGTTATTGGTCGGTATTTTAATGAATACATAAATATAACTTCGGATTTTTGTACTATGACTGGCGTTGCCTTTTTCTTCTACACCGGTACTGGGTCCGACCAGAAATTGAGTCTGGAATTCATCTGGTTCACTAGTCTCTTGACCAGCAAGGACCAAAGCCAGCAAAGACCATACATTGGGCAGAGCTAATAATACGCGTGAAGAAAATCATACCGGGCGTAAAAAGGGCGTAAGAATCTTTATACTTGGACCTATGCCTCTGTTTTAACACAAAGTGTATTTATTTTACCATATTATTTGGTTACCCTTAAATAAAATAGAGGGAAAAAGGCCTAGGGGTAGAGATCCCAAACGATGGTCGGACCAAATAGTGGAGGAACTGGGGATACCTGTCAGCGACGCACTCCACCAAGCTACAAAACGGGATCGATGGAGACAGCTGGTTGACGGAATCGAACGGTGTCACGATCCTCAGCAGTGAGGGACCGACCGAAGAGAGAGAGAGATTTGGTTACCCTAAAGCGAATTTTCGCGGAATAAAAACGACAGGTCACGATGACCGCTTCCGTTGGCCGCGTAATCGATTTAACTTTTTCACTCTCAGTCGTAAATTGATTCTGCTTTCGGATGTACAGAAACAAAATCAGTTTTGCGGGATCCAAGGTAGCAAACAAATGTTTGGGATTAATTTTAAAAAGTAGTTAATCCTTCCATAATTAACAGTCTATGAGTTTTATGCAAGTGTCCTGTGTTTTAAGACAACACCTACAAGAACAACCATATACATATTATTATAAGTAGCTTGGCATTATTATGAAAATACAGAAAGAACGGATAATAGTTTTGTACAAATCATAGAATCGAAAACGGATGAATTGAAAGAAATAGAAACGTCCTCGCCGTTGGGAAAATTCGCAATAAACATGTATTAATTTGAAATTTAATTTACAAGAGTTCGTATTTTACAGAAATTTGTTACGTTGCAATTTAGCTAGCTTTTTGTTGAGTTTCTTGAAGTTTTACTGGTGGTAGGACGTCTCTACTGGTGGTAGAACGACTTGTAAGTCCGCACGGGTAGGTACCACCGCTCTGACTATTTCTATCATGAGGCAGTATATGTGCTTCGGTTTGAAGGACGGGGCAGTCGTTGTACTCTAAAAACTGAGACTTAGAAATCATGTCTCAAGATGGGTGGTGGCATTTACGTTATAGATGTCTATGGATTCCGGTAAACATTTAACACCAGCTGAGTCGTGAGCTCGTCCACCTATCGAAACAATAAAAAAAGCCATCAATTGACTGCACTTTACTAGAATAAAGCAGGTACAAAGAATAAGAAAGCAATAGACCGTAAAAACATCCCTTAAAAAGACGGAAGGCAAATGCTTACCTGATATTAAATACATAAATACATACATACATTTAAACGGCCGTCTGGTGTAGTGGTAAGTGACATGGTCACTACACAAGGGGGTCGCGGGTTCGAATCCCGCCAAGGGAAGGTATTTGTATGAAAAATATAAACGTCTTTGCCAGGGTTATGGATGTGTCTTAAATATATGTATTTGTATAATAAAAATCTAACATTATTTCCGTTATCTGGCACCTGTAACACAAGTTCTTTACGAACTTATCACGGGACCAGTTAAGGTGGCGTGATTGTTAGTAAATATTTATATTTATATTTTTACCAATAGATCTTTTACAGTACGTCCGCTTCACATCCCGATGTAGATTATGACATTCAAAATTGTGCTCGTAACCTACTAGCACCGGGTAGATACTGTAGCCATGCGCAAAATGAACTGATCTGTGAACTTACAAAAAAAAGCGATTAGTTGAGTAATCTCCCAGTCCAAAGGCAAAGTTGTAAGCTCTAAATTGGACGGAACATAAATCGTAATAGCTAATGAGTGTTACGCGATAAATCTGTTTAGCGTTCATTAGTTTTTCCCAGAATTTACGTTCCTTAATGATGGGCACATTAAAAAGGCCGTTGATGACATCTTAATACGAATTGAATGTCAGCGACTGATGATATTTTTTATAGGCCCCTTTCGATGGCAATTGATACGATTTGTGCGAAGGATTTTTTTTTTTTTAATTTGGCTTGTTCCCGAAAATACTGCAATACTATTTGTGATTGGTAATTGAACTGGATAAAAATACCGAAAATCACCAGGCCTCGGATTTATGACTTTAGAATTATGTTTTTTTATTTTTTTATTGCTAGATGAGTGGACGAGCTCACAGCCCACCTGGTGTTAAGTGGTTACTGGAGCCCATAGACATTTTACGACGTAAATGCGCCACCGTTCTTGAGATATAAGTTCTAAGGTCTCAAGTATAGTTACAACGGCTGCCCCACCCTTCAAACCGAAACGCATTACTGCTTTACGGCAGAAATAGGCAGGGTGGTGGTACCTACCCGCGCGGACTCACAAGAGGTCCTACCACCAGTAATGTTACGGATTACGGACCGTTTTTTTTTAACAAAAGTATTATAGTTTCAGGCAAATAACCAATGGTCATGTCAGTGGTCCATACCAATGCTAGCGTAAATCCAGTGCTCATAAACGTAAGAGACGTATTAGATCTCAAGATCACATTTTTCTGTAGAAGGACGACGAGCCCATCTTGAAACGGAAGATCAATATCTCCATTCTATTGTATACTGGTTATTTGACGTTTCAAACTGAAACCAGCAATACATAAGCAAGCTCACTGTATGGCCCTCCACTAGCTATAGATTGGTGGGAATTATAAAGTAAAAGAAAAGTAGAATAAAAGTGTCCAATTTCATACTCAACTTTTAATAAAAATATCAATTATTCTTCTACTACCAAGAGGTGGGAGCTCATAGCTGATCTGAAGCGAATTAAAGTCTTGACTGCATTGAAATAATCGTTTACTCAAACAGAAACATATTATTATGGCTACTTCGCAAAAGTACATAAGATTTTAGTACCTAACCTTGCGGGTTCATAATACGTCCTACACTCAGATAAATGTCAGTTAGCGATCCAATACTTAGATCAGTTCGTAAAATGCTGTTGCAGATTCCCATTCGGATCTTTTAGTTACCTTTTACGAGATCCAAGTGAAGAATTGGGCTCATGTTATTCAAGATCACCTTATAGCTATTACTCATTAGCTCTACCTGCGTTGCATGTGGTAAGCTTTAAAAAATATGATTAACTACCAAACATTATATGCAAATTATTTGTTGGCAATCAGAAATCTTCATAATTAAAACTTAAATGAATTCAAGTATGATTAATGGCTACCCAAATGTGCTGCGATTATGTTGTCGAAAACATTCTTAATTGGATCTACGTTTTGATGACGTCATTTACATGTTTATCATTAAATTAGATAGAGGCTCAGTTGTTTCTTAATTGGTCTGAATACATCTGAAGCTTAAGTGAAGAATTAAGATTCATATATTGGTATTCATTAGGCAAATTGTCCTACAGAATGACAATGGCTGCCGACATTTTCAATCAGCTTAGCTTGCATATGACTAAAGTGGAACTATAAGCACACGTTTGTCTTTTTTAAGCTCTCTGTCATTTGAAGTTTGGACGTGGATATGGTGTAAGAGTACTCCGTGCATTCAAAGGCTCCAAATGATCTGTGAGAACAGAATTATCAAAAACAAACATCCCGCAGATCAGTCCTAATCTTCATGGAGTCAAATGGGATAGCAGGTAATTCGGAACCTTGGCGCAAAGATAGAAGTAGTACTCCAAGCGAGGCCAGATTCGTGCTTTGTAAAGCAGCCTGTTCTTTATAGCAGTCATTGTTTTACTACCGCATGATACCATTTTATAAGTTAACTGGTTTTTAATTTGGCTTACCTTTCGTGTAGTATAAGAACAACATTTCAATTCAGAGTTTTTAAAAACTCTTCTTTTTGTGTCTGTTTCTGAAAAGACATCCTTGGGAATCTATTCCAATTACCACCAAATTAGATCTAGTGATCACCTTAAAGTCTATAATTGCTATTAAAAACGCAAACATCTATTTCCAATGTACATTGAATATTCAAGTAACATTTTTTTATGAAGGGAAAGTCCACATTTAATTGAAACCTTTTACGGANGTGCTTTGTAAAGCAGCCTGTTCTTTATAGCAGTCATTGTTTTACTACCGCATGATACCATTTTATAAGTTAACTGGTTTTTAATTTGGCTTACCTTTCGTGTAGTATAAGAACAACATTTCAATTCAGAGTTTTTAAAAACTCTTCTTTTTGTGTCTGTTTCTGAAAAGACATCCTTGGGAATCTATTCCAATTACCACCAAATTAGATCTAGTGATCACCTTAAAGTCTATAATTGCTATTAAAAACGCAAACATCTATTTCCAATGTACATTGAATATTCAAGTAACATTTTTTTATGAAGGGAAAGTCCACATTTAATTGAAACCTTTTACGGAATCCCCTTGACGTAATGAGATGGATCCTGTCACTCAAAAACAACGATCTTGTAAACCAAACAGCCGTGAAAAGGGATGTGAGCTACGGATTTTTTTACTGAAAAAAAAACGGGGAAAATGTACATGATTATTTTAATGTAATGGTAGAGTCGACTCTTTCTGCGCAAAGTACTGAAGAATTATGGTTATAATGACCGACAGCTTAGATACAATAGCGACAAACATCTTTACAGGGCACACAGCATGTTTTACCAGAGTGTGACGCAGTTGCACACAGACAGTAAATTATAATTGGTAATCCATGTACTGATTGAATTCCTGAGGGAGCTGGAGTGGCAAGAACGATTCAAGATTCAAGTAGTTATTGCCATGACAATTTCATGGTTATAATTAAGATCGACGAAAATAGGCCCGTGGGTGGTCTGGTGACATCCCTGCAGCACTGACTACGGTTACGTCAGATCCAGAAGACTGAATGGGAGTACCCAGTTTCTAGTAGTTAATATTTTATTACAGATAGCCTTTTTCTAATTCAATCTTTCTTGGAAACAATCAAATTGCTATACGAAAGCAAAGCAGTTTAGAGAATCTACACTGTCCTAAAATGCCCTTTACATGTCTTTCGTCATGAGTTCTTCTTCCTCGCGTCGATTCCTCACTGCTGAGGGTCGTGCCCATCATATTTTGACAGGATTCTACTTCATGAGTTCCAATTCAAAATTAATTGGATCGTTTGCCTAATTGGAAACTTTTACTGTCCATTTACTTTATTACACTATATTAATTCCTGAATGTGTATTAAGATTTTTATTAAACATTAGCTGACCCGGCAGACTTCGTAGTGCCTCAGTCGATAAATAAAAGACTTAAACTTTTGTATAATTTAAACTTAAACAAACAAAAGGAATCCATCTGACGGGAGACACTTCAAAGGAAAAGCAAAATTGCTATTTGCTTATTTAATTCCGAGAATTTTCATATTTATCTACCTTTTAAACCTTCTTTCTCTCTCTCTCTCTGGACTTTCACAATATTAGCCAAATCGGTCCAGCCGTTTTCGAGTTTTAGCGAGACTAACGAACAGCAATTCATTTATATATAATATATAGATAGATTTATTGCGATGTCCCCGTCTTTTGTTATTTGATTAAAGGAACTCATTAAAAATTTTCAGGTAGATAATTATAACCATCATAAAATTCAAAAATAATAGTACTTTAAATGTTGTACTCGCCATCTGACTTTCTTTAATGTGCTTGCTAAATAAATTCAGTGCAACATGCGGCTTCTGAAATTTCAGTGTCGCAGAAAAACTAACAAAGATTAAACTAGCAAGCATCTTATCGTATAGTCGTAAGGAACATTGTGTACAAAGTCAGCGCATTTGTCTTGTTTAATCGTGCGCTCATGGCTTATATTACAAGCCAGATTTTTTATTTGTTGTTATTTATCGTTTGGTGTGAGACCTGGAGAGTGACCAAGACACTCACGAACCGACTGCAGGTATTTGTAAATAAGTGCTTGAAGGTCGATACTCCGCATATTCTGGCCAGTCACTATCTTTAATAAAGACCTTTGGATTAAATGTGACCAAAATCCCATCGCGCAAGACATTGCTCATCGGAAATGGCGTTGGATAGGGCACACTCTACGGCGCAGCGGAGTCAACGCAGCATCAATCGCGTTTGAGTGGCAACCGCTTGGCAGGAGAAGACCTGGTCGCCCTGTACACACTTGGCGACGCACCGTGGAGAATGAGATGAGGACTGCCAACGTGACCTGGAGTGATGTCAAGGAGCAAGCGCAAGACAGGGTAAAGTGGAGACAACTTGTGAAGGCCTTATGTACCAGCGGGGTACCCTAGGACTGCAACAATTTATCGTTTATCTTTTTAGCTCATAATGTGTATTGTACTCCTAATAACAAAAAACAGCTCTCATGTTTACCTTCTGGCTATATCAGTATTGAAAAAAAATATCTTCCTTGTATGTTATTTGTATCTGATATTAATTAGGTATTAAAAGAAAATGTATCAAAATTAACAAGCAAAAACCTCTAGCATCAAATAAATAGATCGTTAATTAGTGAAACAGATTTCGGTACAGGAATGCTACTCATAAATCTCACGAATATGGGCAAAACATGCCAACGTGGCTGAATACCATTCCTAACAGTAACAAAGGTAGTTACAAACAAAAAGGTTTCGAAAATCACCTCTATTGCAACATCGACTAGATCTATGCTAAATGTAAATTTAATTTTGTAAATGTATAACGCTCTGTACCGTTTCAGAGCATAAATATTCGTTTGCCTTCGAACAGATCGTTCGTGGTGGTGTCGAAATTTGCTTCTTCCTAATTTCAGCTACATAGGTTTAAATATTGACAGTATTAGAATATGCTATATCTTGCACGAGGAATCAGTTTCCAACAAAAAAAGAATAAAAAATCTGATAAAGCACGGTTTAAATTTCGCCCACCAGTTCTTTGCAATCTAAATTGTCGTTCCATAACAATAAGCATTTAAAAAAGAATTGCCTTCGTATTTTACTTCGTAATTTACTGGTGGTAGGACCTCTTGTGAGTTCGCGCGGGTAGGTACCACCGCCCTGCCTATTTCTGTCGTGAAGCAATAATGCGTTTCGGTTTAAAGGGTGGGACAGCCGTTGTAACTATACTGAGACCTTGGAACTTATATCTCAAGGTGGGTGGCGCATTTACGTCATAGACGTGTATGGGCTCCAGTAACCACTCAGGTGGACTCTGAGCTCGTCCACTCATCAAACCAATAAAAATAAAATTATAACATATGCATATTATTATTTTCTTGTCGTAAGAGCAACTAGTTTTATTTCCGACCAAAATTGAGCAAATGCACTATTATTATCTCCAAATTTGCACCGATTTTTTCGTTCAGACGTGTACAGCTCATCAAAAATTTTTCCAAGAGCTCATCTCGTAAAGATTCATCCACAAAATACACGAAAACTTTTAATAAAAAGCATCCTTTACGAGTCGTCAATAGCCAAATCGTGGCGATCAAATCTTCACACGTCTCCGGCTCAGAGTCTTCCGTTATTTGATCGGAATTCGATGCATAGTAATAAATAGGTACGCGCTTTTATATGAATTCCTTCGTGTATTCGCTCATTCTACTCTCTGGCTCGTGGCTCTGGGACCTTTTTCTGCGCGTGTCTTGAATGCTTCACCGATAATCGTTCCGTCGGGTTCGGTTATAATTAAAACTACTTTTGCGATTTAGTTTCGATTTTTTTTACTGTCATTGATTTAACACTCATACTTGGAGTGATCAGTCGTCCTTATAGAGGCCCTTAAAGTCCTTGGAGACCTTATTCGTCTGTGATCACGAAAATGGTGAAGAATTCAAAAGGCCAGAAATAACATAGCGCCGTTACGGTTCAGTTTTATTTGAAAGTTGTGCTGTTAGGCTTAGGTTCTCTATCGGGAATTTTTTTTTTCAATTTGGCTTCAAATCCTTGGGGAGAGAGAGAGAGAGAGTATTCTTTATCTTACACCAAAAAACAAATAAACAGTGCGATAAATTAAACAGAAAAAAGTACAATTGGCGGTCTTATCGCTAAGAGCTGTTTTGAATTCGAAGTTACGTCAACACATCCTTTCTAATATCACATAGATTACCTTGAAGTACTGAATCACCTTGTTGGAGATTATTAACGAATATTTGAAAAGAAATCTATGAAATAAACATATTCTAAAGAGGTTCGAATATTCTTATCGATAGCTACTTAAGGTGTCCCTCATATTATCGACTAGCTTTCCGTCCACCGCGTCGCCCGCGTGGCCGCTTTATATACCATGAGCGGAAACCCGTACTAAGCATTGACATGAAAGTTATCCTTAATTCTTTCCCAGGGCTCAAACTATTACCGAACCGTTTTCCGTAAAAATCGGTTCAGTCGTTTGGCTGTGAAAGATAAACAGATATTTTTGGGGAAATGCTACAATATATGTAACGAATGTATGTAATAAATAATGTATCTAACTCATAATAACTAGTACTAGCTATATAATTTTTAAGATCCATCAATGTCGTCGTGGCCAAAAGAATAAGAGATCCGGTGCATTCGTTTTGAGCGACGCACCAGTGTTCGAATCCTAGGCAGGTACCAATTCTTCTAATGAAATACGTACTCAACAAATGCTCTCGATTGACTTCCACGGTGAAGGAATAACATCGTGTAATAAAAGTCAAAGCAGAAAATTTTAATTTGCGTAATTACTGGTGGTAGGACTTCTTGTGAGTCCGCACGGGTAGGTACCACCACCTCGCATATTTCTGCCGTGAAGCAGTAATGCGTTTCGGTTTGAAGGGCGGGGCAGCCGTTGTAACTATACTGAGACCTTAGAACTTATATCTCAAGAAGGGTGGCGCATTTAGGTCGTAGATGGCTATGGGCTCTGGTGACCACTTAACACCAGGGGCACTGTGAGCTTGTCCACCCATCTAAGCAATAAAAAAAAATGTTACAAAAATATTTAAACTATTCTAAAAACTTTATTTATTTATTTTATTTATTTATTTATTAAGTTGCACCAACAAAGTGATCATCAATACAAAACATTGACAAATTGACAAAAGTTCATGGCAGATGTCACCTCAATTATAGGTGCAATCGATAGTGCATTAACATCAAAAATAAAAAAAATATACAGCTAAGATTTGAATACATTTCATTCATTGCTTAAGATTAATTTAATTGGGAGATGATCCGCGACAGATTTTTCCTGATAGTAGTGAGACAATCAGAAAAAACATCTATTTCACTTAAAATAAGTTCAACTTTACGAAAATTCATTCAATTATTACATATTAATATGCTATTAACATTCCACACTCTTGAAAAATCATTTTACGACCTGTCAAAAGCCAGTTCAATGTGTCTTCAACACGTATGAAGCTGCAACAAAAAAAATATCGTAATTTAATAACTGAAATCCTGTATACAGGGTGAGTGGCGAAGTCAATTCTCGTTGGATCAACCTGTCACGTGCAGGCAAACGGGGTTACTGACGCCGCTAAATTCCGTGGAGTTTTGTTACACAATACTGAAAGTAAATTCTTTTGGTGCAACGTCTACTCATTTTCGAGGTTGCGACGTAAAGCTCAGAAATAGTAAGTAAGGACTGTTTTCTAATTGTGGCTGTGTGTCTAATTGTGCTTTTGTAATTGCGCTCTGTGTAAGGTCAATTGACAATAACTAATAATATCGTGTAACGTTTTTGTGTGTACAAATAAAGATATCGAAAGAGGTCTTGCGCTACTGACGTTTCAGAGCCTTTGTCTTTATCGTCTCGAAGGCAGGGAGTCCTTGGGGTGATCTGCGCTGTCTGTTTGAAGTATTAACCGTGGTAACCCCCTTATCTCACTCGGGTTCAGGGGGGGATCGGACGTCGCGTACAGAGAAGTCGTTTAGTGGGTAGGGCTCTAAATATCCTTGAGAGCTTTTGGCTCTTATGGGCCAGTCTCGCGTACCCCGTATTCTCCCTAGGCACAGGGACCTCATAGGAGGTTTGGTCCTCGGCCCGAAAAAAAGTACGGCGTAAGTAACAGTCTAAAGGCATTACAATCGTCGTGACCTAAAGGATAATATTCCCATTGCACTCGTAACAAAATTCTTTAAAGAAATACGCATACTACTAAGCACTCGTTGGACAGTGACCAAATTCTCCAATTTAATCCAATTCCAATGATTTTATACCAAATATGAACTATATCAATAGACAGAATATGAACAACGTAGGTATACATCCAAGCTACTTTTGTAATTTATCTGATTAAAATTATCTTCCCGTGACATCGTTACATATAAAAAGACCAATTCGCCCTGTCATAACCCACGAAAATTTCAGACGATCATCATTATGTTGATCAGCTCCTATAGATCCATCCAACTAATATCCCTGACCAATAGTTCAGTTATTCTTGCTCGGTACATACCGGAATTGGGTAACTGGAAAATTCTATTTACACTTTCGAATTATAGGAAAAATAACAGAATCGTTCCGACGATCCGGGGAATATTTGTTATGAAAACTCCGTTGTATCTCGAGGGATCGCACGCGATGCAGTGAAATTGTTGCACTGCGATACGAGCACTACACTAAATTCTGGCGTTACGTTTCGTAATGTGGCCATAAAATGTTTTCTGTGAAATATTTAAAAAGCTTTCCCAGTAAAATATTTGCTATTCATAATTTTATTGTATTAGTGAACTGATGAAGGATGAAGTTATAAAAAAAACAACACGGTACCTAGACCGTATCCTCTGCAGGGAACTGACGATGGAGGACACTGTATGGTGTCTAAGTTGCGCGGCAGCGACGAATCCTGAAAGGCGATGCTCAGCTTCTGCGAGTCCACTATCCCGCAGAAGGAGGAATCCTGGCTGAGCCTTTGCTCGCCCACTTGTCCCGGTGAAACTGGAAAGGCCCACGGACCACCAGCAATTCATCAATCAAAAAAAAGTCGGAGAAAGACTTTCGGCCTGCTTCGGTCCCTGTAGGAGGGGTTCTCCCCCTGTAGGTTATGGGGCGATAAGAGAGAGAGAAACCACAGCGAGCGCTACCTGCCCAGCACAGTTGACGGTGTATCACGTTCTAACCTGGCAGGCTGATTCTGGTTCAGCGGGGCATTCCGGGAAGCCAGTGGCACTGCCTGAGGTAGCTTGACAGGCTGATGTATCGTGACGGCGGACTTAGAATCTTCAATTATGACTCCACCAGCCGGGCGTCCCTACGGGGAGCTGTGCTTCTGGTTGTAGTGTTGACCACGGAAAACCCCTTACCTGTATCGTTTGGTTAACATCTTCGACCATCTAGTCCCAGGTATCGTAGAACATCGAAGGAGCTTCGAAATCCAGCCCAAAAATAAAACCGGGTTAATTTGTACAAAAATCCTACAACAAATAACAATTATTCTAAAGTCTATCGCAGCGTTAGGAGCTGTTATAAATAAAACACTCTCTCGGGTTCTATAAGTACATATATCAAATGTTATTTCAATAAAGGTGCCAGTTTATGAAGCTACAAGTCCAACCAATCATTACACTACCAAACAAAAATAGCAGACACCTCATGAAGGTGATCTAAAGCATATTTGTTAGCAAAAAAAATCTTACCCTAATCAATTAGCTTGCCAACAAATATCGTTCCATTACAATGCAATCAAATAGAGAGAACCATTCGCAGAAACTTATTGAGGCATCTAGACCTACTAAAGTTTCTGCATTAATCTTAGTTTCCAATTCACTGAATTAGTATTGATTGTGGATCTAGAACTCGGAGCGATGGATCTAGTGTTTGTTAAACGTTCCAATATGACTAATTTTACTGTATTTAATAAAGCTAGAAGTCGTCCATACTCACATCTGCCCTAATAACATTTAAAGTTATAATAATATGTGATGTATCTGTAGCTGTCACGAAGTTTTTGATGAGTAAGATAGCTGTTATGCAAAACGGGTATTCCGCACGGATAGGTATAGATACCACCACCTTGCCTTTTTTTTTTTTTAACGCTGGGGTATCCATTTACGGATACCCGGTCGAGGGGACTAAACCCCATCGAGCTCCACCACACCGACTACACGAAACTTACGGTACCGCGATGCGCGCCGAAAGTCTCGCCTTAGGCGGTACCCGTACTACCACCACCTTGCCTATTTCTGCTAATGTGTTTCGGTTTGAAGGGTGGGCCAGCCGTTGTAACTATACTGAGATCGTAGAACTTATATCTCAAGATGGGTGGCACATTTACGTTATAAATCTCTATGGGCTCCAGTAACCACTTAACACCAGGTGGACGGATTTCGTCCACATATCTAAGCAATAAATAAAAAAATCCCAATCCGAAATGACCGATTCTTGATTCAAAGTACCATTTTGACATAGATTTTCTAGTAGACTTCCCAGTTGAACTGAACACAGCTAGATCAAACAAGCAAAGGCGGACAATGTACTAAAACCAAGTAAACTTCAAGGCATCAACTCGTCTTGGTACTTGTTGTCAGAGCACGGGAAATGTTTGAGCTCAAAATTGAAAGTGTGTCCAATTCTTAGATGTGATTGAGAAAGTTCTTTGTGCGATTCTTTTAGTAACTATTCTCAATGCTGTAAATATTTGAAATTCTTGAATTCGCCAATGGAATATAAAAGTANGGACAATGTACTAAAACCAAGTAAACTTCAAGGCATCAACTCGTCTTGGTACTTGTTGTCAGAGCACGGGAAATGTTTGAGCTCAAAATTGAAAGTGTGTCCAATTCTTAGATGTGATTGAGAAAGTTCTTTGTGCGATTCTTTTAGTAACTATTCTCAATGCTGTAAATATTTGAAATTCTTGAATTCGCCAATGGAATATAAAAGTAATACATGCAGATTAGATAAATGAAAGCACTTTATTTTGTAATTTAGAATATTCAAAATGGCCTAGAAAATATTCTCTCTCTCTCTCTTCGATCGGTCCCTCACTGCTGAGGATCGTGACTTCGTCCGATTTCGTCAACCAACTGTCTCCATCGATCCCGCACTGCAGCCCGGTGGAGTGCGTCGCTGATAGGTATACCCAGCTCCTCCGCTATTTGGTCCGACCATCGTTTGGGACCTCTACCCCTAGGCCTTTTTCCCTCTATTTTACCGGTCACCACAAGGCGTTCCAAATTGCTTTATTCAACGATATTAAAATTCGGAAGGTTGATATTTTGAGCGTTATATAGTATTCTAAACGTTAGAGGTTCTTTGACGGGAGTATTTCAAAAGGAATTATATTTAATATCCGCTGGATAAGACACACGGTAATCTGGCTCTAAACTAAGATAAAAAAAAATCTACCTATACTGATAGCCTTGAGAGGCTATATCAGAGTTACCCTAGCGTGTAGGTAAGCTCTTGGGGTTCAACACCCCCGTTGCTAACACTGGCCCTAGCAAGAGCAGTGCTTCTCAGAACCTGCCACCAGATCGGAAACGCGACCCACTGAGAAGATCCGGCAAGAAACTCGATGGGCTGTGCCTATGGGTTAATTTACTCGCCGAGCCCTTCGTCGCCAGCGACGGGTTTGGCGAGGACGATGACCAGTGGGAATCCCTGTACTATGACGAACCAATAACTGATAAATATATTTATATACATTTCAATCTATAGCTAAATGAAAAATCATGAAAAGACATTAAACACCAAAAAAACCTGCTCATCACACTAATGTTTGTTTGTGGGAATTTAACACACTCTTTTCTCAGCAGATAAGGCTGCTATTGTAACAGCGAGACACTGCAACTCTTTGACTTTCACATATTTGCTTCAGATATCTTTGCTCGGTAGCGTCCAAGTCAATCTCCATTTTCATTTTTTTATTGCTTAGATTGGTGGACGAGCTCACAGCCCACCTGGTGCTAAGTGGTTACTGTAGCCCATAGACATTTACAACGTAAATGCCACCAACCACCTTTTCAGCTATGAGTTCTAAGGTCTCAGTCTAGTTACAACGGCTGCCCCACCCTTCAAACCGAAACGCATTACTGCTTCACGGCGGAAATAGGCGGGGCGGTGGTACCTACCCGTGCGGACTCACAAGAGGTCCTACCACCAGTTGACTATTCACCCTTTACATCTGAATGTATTCGTTAACATTTTAGCAATCAAGAAACATAATAGATTAGGTGAACAAATTAATTTATATTCTACAAATATTTCAAAAATCACTATATTTTTATTGTATAATGAAGCGTCATATCGAAATTTCCAGAACACCAACGGACTGATCCAAAGAATTTGTTTTCTTTAACGTGTCCCGGATAATATTTTCGTGTAGATCGATACGTTGAAATAAACATTAAGGCTTTCCTGTGAGGTTACGTGGTAATATATTTATGAATTACATAGAAATTCTAATAACGTAGGCGGTGACGTAAGTCGCAGTCAGCACACAATGTCACGTGCGGGGAGGAATATTATTACGGGATAATAGGAATGTGGGGGTGAAAAAAATAATTGTACAAAGATTTATTTATGATTAGAAATGAATAAATTAGAATAAACAGATATACTGCTTACTGTACATATGATATCTCTACATTTATTTAGTTCTACTTAGCTCTACTAATCCTAGTAGTTTTTATCTTGATTACCGGCAGTGAGTATTGAGCCTACACAGTTTTTTTGTTTGTTTTTTTATTTATTTCTTAGATGGGTGGACGAGCTCACGGCCCACCTGATTGTGAAGTGGTTACCTGACCCCATAGACATCTACAACGTAAATGCCGTCACCCACCTTGAGACATGAGTTCTAAGGTCTCACTTTATTTACGGCTGCCCCGCCCTTCAAACCGAAACGCATTACTGCTTCACGGCAGAAATAGGCATGGCGGTGGTACCTACCCGTGCGGACTCGCAAAACGTCGTACCACCAGTAATTATGCAAATTAAAATTTTGCGGGTTTGATTTTTATTACAAGATGTTATTTCTGCACCCTGGAAGTCAATTGTGAACATTTGTTAAGTACGTATTTCTTTGGAAAAATTGGTACCCGCCAGTGGGATTCGAACATCGGTGCATCGCTACATACGAATGCACCGGACGTCTTATCTTTTAGACCACGACGACTTTGCCCTAATATCCTGACCACTAGAATTTCAAAAACATAAAATTAATTGTTAGTTCGTTTTGTACCATGACGTATTTTTATTTATTTCTTAATAACTTACATTTTATTAAAAACTAGCTGACCCGGCAGACTTCGTAGTGCCTCAATCGATAAATAAAAAACCTAAACTTTTGTATAAAATAAACTTAAAACAAACAAAAGGAATCGGTCCGACGAGGGACGCATCAAAGGAAAAACAAAATCGTTAATTTTATGTATTTCCGAGCATTTTCATATTTATCTACATTTTAAACCTTCTCTGGACTTTCACAAATAATTCAAGACCAAAATTAGCCAAATCGGTCCAGCCGTTCTCTAGTTTTAGCGAGACTAACGAACATCAATTAATTTTTATATATATAGATATTATTATGAATGCCGATTCGCATTCTGGAACATTCCATAGCTCACATACAAGATTACATCTCAAAGACAATATGTTTCGTTATAATTACTGGGCCACCCGTAAATAATTACGTTATTAAATGCTCGGATAGAAGTTTACGCATCGCGTGGAGCCGTCTGTAAATAGGAACACCATAATTAGTACCTATCAAAAGCAACGAATGGTGTTTCATTAACGACTCAAAATGCCTACAGATGTTTTGGTGCAAGGCACAAGATTTTAACGATGGTTGAAATAGCGAAATTTCGGACTGCAACCTCAATTACTGGTGGTAGGACCCCTTTGAAGTCGGCATGCCCTAAGCGATAAGACGTCCGGTGCATTCGTGTTGAGCGATGCACTTGTGTTCGAATCCCAGGCGGGTACCGATTTTTCTAATGAATTACGTACTCAACAAAAATGTTCACGATTGACTTCCACGGTGAAGGAATAACATCGTGTAATAAAAGGGAAACCGGCAAAATTATAATTTGCGTAATTACAGGTGGTAGGACCTCTTGTGAGTCCGCACGGGAAGGTAACACCACCCTGCCTATTTCTGCCGTGAAGCAGTACTACGTTTCGGCTTGAAGGGTGAAGCAGCCGTTGTAACTATACTGAGACCTTAGAACTTATATCTCAAGGTGTGTGGCGCATTTACGTTGTAGATGTCTACGGGCTCCGGTAACCACCTAACACCAGGTGGGCCGTGAGCTCGTCCACCCATTTAAGCAATAATATATATATAACCAAGCTATCGTACAATCTTAATCGAGTGTCAAAATTCTTAGTAGTATATTCAATAGTAAATTTTGGTATATCCCAATTTTGGTCTCTTACGTCAACATTGTCTCAAAGATCTCATAAACTGTACCGAGACTAAACGCCGACGGCAAGCCATGAATACTTCATTACAACGGAAATAGGGCGAAGGTTGCCCTTTCATACGTCTTTGTGCGTTTTTATTTGCCGTACACAATCATTCCTTGATACATCTGTCTCGGATCGGGTTTTGATTTTCAAGTGAAGACGTTTGATTTCTCTTTGATACGCTGCGATCGTGTGTATTGATTTCAATATGAATATTTTCTTGATATATAATGATTCGTGTTTTTTTTTTTAAATCTATATATAGACAGATTCTCTTGTGTTCGTCAACTGATTTTCGACGATGCGGAGGGGTACACTAACCGGGAGAAAACGTCCGTAACGTAAGATAAAAAAAAAAAACTACCTATACTGATAGCCTTAAGAGGTTACATCAGCGTTACCCTAGCGTGTAGGTAAGCTCTTGGGATTCAACACCCCCGTTGCTAACACTGGCAAGATCAGTGCTTCGCAGAACCTGCCACCGGATCGGAAACGTGACCCACTGTTACTGTAGCCCATAGACATCTACAACGTAAATGCCACCAACCACCTTTTCAGCTATGAGTTCCAAGATCTCAATCTAATTACAACGGCTGCCCCGCCCTTCAAACCGAAACGCATTGCTGCTTCACGGCAGAAATAGGCGGAGTGGTGATACTTACCCATGCGGACTCACAAGAGGTCCTGCCACTAGTTTCATGACTGTTCACCCTTCACATCTGAATGTATTCGTTAACATTTCAGCAATCAAGAAACATAATAGATTAAGTGAACAAATTTATTTATATTCTACAAATATTAAAAAAATCACTATATTTTTATTGTATAATGAAGCGTCATATCGAAATTTCCAGAACACCAACGAACTGATCCAAATAATTTGTTTTCTTTAACGTGTCCCGGATAATATTTTCGTATAGATCGATACGTTGAAATAAACATTAAGGCTTTCCTGTGAGGTTACGTGGTAATATATTTATGAATTACATAGAAATTCTAATAACGTAGGCGGTGACGTAAGTCGCAGTCAGCACCAGCACACAATGTCACGTGCGGGGAGGAATATTATTACGGGATAACAGGAATGTGGGGGTGAAAAAAAAAATTGTACAAAGATTTATTTATGATTAGAAATGAATAAATCAGAATATACAGATATTATACTGCTTACTGTACATATTATATCTCTACATTTATTTAGTTCTACTTAGCTCTACTAATCCTAGTAGTTCTTATCTTGATTACCGGCAGTGAGTATTGAGCCTACACAGTTTTTTTGGTTTTTTTTTTTTGATGGGTGGACGAGCTCACGGCCCACCTGATGTTAAATGGTTACCGGACCCCACAGACATCTACAACGCAAATGCCGTCACCCACCTTGAGACATGAGTTCTAAGGTCTCACTTTATTTACGGCTGCCCCGCCCTTCAAGCCGAAACGCATTACTGCTTCACGGCAGAAATAGGCAGGATGGTGGTACATACCCGTGCGGACTCGCAAAACGTCGTACCACCAGTAATTATGCAAGTTATAATTTTGCGGGTTTGATTTTTATTACAAGATGTTATTTCTGCACCCTGGAAGTCAATTGTGAACATTTGTTAAGTACGTATTTCATTGGAAAAATTGGTACCCGCCAGCGGGATTCGAACACCGGTACATACGAATGCACCGGACGTCTTATCTTTTAGACCACGACGACTTTGCCCTAATATCCTGACCACTAGAATTTCAAAAACATAAATTAATTGTTAGTTCGTTTTGTATCATGACGCGATTTTTATTTATTTCTAAATAACTTACATTTTATTAAAAATATTATTATGAATGCCGGTTCGCATTCTGGAACATTCCATAGCTCACATACAAGATTACATCTCAAAGACAATATGTTTCGTTAAAATTACTGGGCCACCCGTAAATAATTACGTTATTAAATGCTCGGATAGAAATTTACGCATCGCGTGGAGCCGTCTGTAAATAGGAACACCATAATTAGTACCTATCAAAAGCAACGAATGGTGTTTCATTAACGACTCAAAATGCCTACAGATGTTTTGGTGCAAGGCACAAGATTTTAACGATGGTTGAAATAGCGAAATATCGGACTGCTATCTCAATTACTGGTGGTAAGGCCTAGGCGATAAGACGTCCGGTGCATTCGTGTTGAGCGATGCACTTGTGTTCGAATTCCAGGCGGGTACCAATTTTTCTAATGAATTACGTACTCAACAAAAATGTTCACGATTGACTTCCACGGTGAAGGAATAACATCGTGTAATAAAAGTGAAACCCGCAAAATTATAATTTGCGTAATTATAACAGGTAACACCACCCTGCTTATTTCTGCCGTGAAGCAGTAATGCGTTTCGGCTTGAAGGGTGGGCCAGCCGTTGTAACTATACTGAGACCTTAGAACTTATATCTCAAGGTGGGTGGCGCATTTACGTTGTAGATGTCTACGGGCTCCGGTAACCACCTAACACCAGGTGGGCCGTGAGCTCGTCCACCCATCTAAGCAATAATATATTATATAACTAAGCTATCGTACAATCTTAATCGAGTCTCAAAATTCCTATTAGTATATTCAATAGTAAATTTTGGTATATCCCAATTTTGGTCTCTTACGTCAACATTGTCTCAAAGATCTCATAAACTGTACCGAGACTAAACGCCGACGGCAAGCAATGAATACTTCATTACAACGGAAATAGGGCGAAGGTTGCCCTTTCATACGTCTTTGTACGTTTTTATTTGCCGTACACAATCATTCCTTGATACATCTGTCTCGGATCGGGTTTTGATTTTCAAGTGGAGACGTTTGATTTCTCTTTGATACGCTGCGATCGTGTGTATTGATTTCAATATGAATATTTTCTTGATATATAATGATTCGTGTTTTTTTTTTTTAAATCTATATTTATAGACAGATTCTCTTGTGTTCGTTAAGTGATTTTCTGTTTTTTTTTTTAGTAACTAGTTAACAAGGTTAGTGCTATCAATTAAAAAGTTGGCATTGCTGGAACGAAGTTCCTTATGGGACGATGCGGAGGGGTACACTAACCGGGAGAAAACGTCCGTAACGTAAGATTTTTATTAGTAATGCACACAGTGTACGACTTAACTTTGTAATAATGTACAAAAAATTGCATTTTTTTTTATCATTCATTGACCACGATCTCAGAGCGTTCGTTTGCGCAATACATTAAACTCTTATGCAAACAACCGTGAATGAAGTGTACCACAATAAGTTCGCACGTTACCGAATGACCGTGAGTTGTTGCGAAACCTCCAGTTTTATTTTCTTTATACCTCGAATAGAACTTAAAATTAATATGTATTTTTATAATAAGGAACTCCGTTCCTATCCGGTGCCCCACGACACCACACATCTTTTTTTTTAATACCAGCTACTTTGGCATACTGACCGACTGCTAATCTTAATTTACAAGGGCAATAAAAAAAAATTAAAAAAAACTTGTGGCCGCGACAACTGTCAATATAGTGGTCATTTTCGCCGACGACCCCGTCCATTTAGGCGAGCTTGGGGTCGTAGTGTTGACTGCCGTTATCCATTTCTAAGTCTGTATCCCAGGCGGAGCTTGTTCGTTCGAGTGAAGAGCTTGCACTCCCCCTCCAATCACAATCGTTTAGTATGACCCTTAAACCAGTACATTTATATGTTGTTATTACCGCTTTACACAACGCCGAGAACAGAGGAAGATGGCGAAACATCATTCAAAGAAGGATAATGGGAGGAGATGGTCACGACCCTCAGACATGAGGAATGCGACCTTTACTATCACTAAGCTTTCTTTTTTACTGTCGGATGTCACGAAAACTTAGCACTAGTTTTTAATAGTTTTAAGGGTAGACGACCTTACGTCATACCTGATTTTTGCAAAGCCCTTATCGGGCCTCGTGGACAACCCAACGTCAATGCCCGTAGAGGGATACAAAACTCAGACATTTTCAATAGTACTTTTTAGCATTTCAACTCTAATAGCTTTATTGTAATCGATAAGTAGATAAAAAGAACATGTAATACTGAATTTGGGTTAATTTTAATCATCGTCGTGTTATAAATCTTTAACATCTAAATACATTTGAGCTGTGACCTATGGATATAATTATTGTTGGCGCCGTTGCGATGAGATGTTGGGTGCAAGGCTTATTCGAATAAAAGTGGACTGTATTTAAAGCTGGTTTATTAATCGGATTAAAGCTAATACAATTTTACGGAAACGACAATGATTGTCCGTTTTTCGTTGATGCACGTCGTTTTATTTTGTCACATCACGCCTCTCCCCCGCTTCCGCCGCGGTGAAGAAAAGAGGGTTGCTATGTTTCGAACATGCTCCCCGGGTTGAAGAAATTCAAATATTGACTGGTAGTGGGCATATTTTGTTGTAAGAGCGTCGTATAAGACCTTTCTTGGTTAAGATATCTGCCACACGTGTAATTCCATCTCGTCCAGGTCTCGTTCCATGCGTCCGAGCAGCCACATAAGAATGTGGTAATTTTCTATCTAATATTTGCAAAGTATATTGATGAAACATACAATTGTGCAGACAACAATGATTCAAAGAATGTTTTCGTACAAAATCAGACAACGAGATACCAAACTAATAAGAAAATTAAATGAAGGCTGAAGGCAGCCAGTAAGGAAAGAAGCTCGTAGCTAAAGAACTCATAAATATCTTTGCAGTGAAGTCTGCTAACGAATTTATAAAGGGTTCGATAATAATTGTACCCAAAGGCGAGATACAGATTTTCTAAAGTTTATTACAGTATGTATTATCTCATTACATCAATTTGTATTCAGTATTTGTATTCGTTTAAAGTCATCGTGGCCGAAAGTCATGGACGTCGTCGTGAAGGAATGTAAAAATCAAACCCGCAATATTATAAATTGCTTAATTATTGGTGGTAGGACATCTTGTGACTAAATGTGACCAAAACCCTATCGCGCAAGACATGCTCATCGGAAATGGCGTTGGATAGGACACACTCTACGGCGCAGCGAAGTCAACGCAGCATCAATCGCGTTTGAGTGGCAACCGCTTGGTAGGAGAAGACCATGCCGCCCTATACTTGGCGACGCACCGTGGAGAGTGAGATGAGGACTGCCAACGTGACCTGGAGTGATGTCAAGGAGCAAGCGCAAGACAGGGTCAAGTAGAGACAACTTGTGAGGGCCCTATGTACCAGCAGGGTACCCTAGGACTACAACAACAACAGGACATCTTGTGAGTCCGCACGGGCAAGTACCACCACTCAACCTATTTCTGCCGTGAAGCAGTAATGCGTTTCGGTTTGAAGGGTGGGGCAGCCGTTGTAACTATATTGAGACCTTAGAACTTATATCTCAAGGTGGATGGCGCATTTGCGTTGTAGATGTCTATGGGCCGAACCGGACGGATTGGATAAAATAATGAATTATTTTTTATAATATGTTTTTAAAACAGACAACATTTCATACTTTGCTCTCTTGATAAATACAAGTAAGTGCACTTTCTTCCAGGTCGGGTATTTTCCTTGAAGAATTATATCCATGTTTCTATCGTACATGGAAAAGAACTAAAATTTCCGATTCACGGTCCGCGCTTGTAACATCCGGGATACCGGTTTTTTTCCAACACTAAAACCGGACATAAAAGGTGTGCGAAAAAGCGTGAAAAATCCGCTGAAAAACCATTTTATTTTTCGTGCTGCCATTTGAATAATCTCCCCCTTTGTGATGGGTGACCGTTCTATGCTTCTAATGTATTCGGTTATGGGCATCCAATATCTGCATATTGTGTGGATGTTGATTGTTGGCTCTATGTAATGTATTTCTCTATGTAATGTAATGTATTTNGACATAAAAGGTGTGCGAAAAAGCGTGAAAAATCCGCTGAAAAACCATTTTATTTTTCGTGCTGCCATTTGAATAATCTCCCCCTTTGTGATGGGTGACCGTTCTATGCTTCTAATGTATTCGGTTATGGGCATCCAATATCTGCATATTGTGTGGATGTTGATTGTTGGCTCTATGTAATGTATTTCTCTATGTAATGTAATGTATTTCTGCCGTGAAGCAGTAATGCGTTTCAGCTTGAAGGGTGGGGCAGCCGTCGTAACCATACTGAGACCTTAGAACTCATATCTCAAGATGGGTGGCGGCATTTACGTTGTAGATGTATATTGGCTCCAGTAAACAGTGGGCTGTGAGCTCTTCCGCCCATCTAAGCAATAAATAAAAGAGCTCTGGTCAATTAGATATATGGGTGGTCTAAGTAACGACAACCTGCGAACTGACCTTCCATGGGACCTTAGACTTTTAGAGATTTTCGTCTGGATCAGATGATGTAGTGAAAAAGCTAGGGCGGGATTATTTAATGACTTCAACTCTAGTAAGCCATCCCGTAATAGAGAGTAATCCCCCTAAAATTCACGTATCTGGACTGTTTCACGTGAATTTGAGGTTAAGTATAGAGTTAATTGGACCTCGCCTCTAAGTTCAATTAAAAATTAATACACAATTTAAAACAAAATTACGTCGAGAATACTTGTCCACAAAAAATAAAAGTTCGAATAAAATTGGACAATCCCTTTAATGAATTTCATCTGCCTTAGCAACCGAAATTCTGTATCGTATAAAAGCGATCGTTTTACCAATTATTTCGAAGGCTGTATTTCGTCTTACAGACTTAAATATCCTTTCACTGAATTATCCGCAATATCACAAGATATTTAGAATAATAAAGTCGAAATTATAACAAATATAGGTACTTCAAGATAAGATTTTTAAGAAACACTTTTCGATTCACTGACAGGATAATCATGAGGGTCTTTTTATTGCTACACATAATGAAATTGCTTCCAGAGCCAATAGCAAGCAAAGTGTCATTGCTGCATCCTGAATTCAGCTCGAATTTTAATTGTTTAATATTTTATTACGACTGACGTATACTCTTGAAAGTGGGCGCATTGTATTTTTAATACTTGACTAGCTTTAGCCCGCGACTCCGTCCGCGTGGAATAGTTACTTTGGCATAACGCTAAATTTTATCCGCGATTTCACTTACATGGAAAGTGAAAATATTTTTGAATTATAGAATATTAAGGAGCTATTTAAACCCCTATTTTGAAAATTTCTTTATTGGTGCTTCACTTTTATTGGTCTCAGAGTGATGTTATATAGCCTATATATAGCTTTCCTCAACAAGTGGGCTATCTAACCCGGAAATAATTTTTCAAATCGGACCAGTAGTTCCCGAGATTAGCGCGTTCAAAGAAACTCTTCAGCTTTATAATATTAGTAAGTATAGAGTATAGATGTCACTTCATTGTGGAAGTCGCTCGTAATACCATGTTGATGCGAAGCTTAAAAAGGAGGGTACCTGTGAGGTTTTGAACTTTATCACGAATAAAATTTAAGTAATAAGACTGGCTGTTTGCCGATTGTCGCGGGTTCGGTTCCCATGTCGGGAAATCGTACTTGTGACGATCAGGTTAATTTGCTCTTTGTGTGGGCGTTTATTATCTATGTACTTATATATTTAATCGTATATAAGGATGTGTGTCAGTCTCTGGTATACATAACAAAGGGAATCTTATTTTGCGTGCGTGACTTGTTCGCAATTATTTATTATTATTACACGTTGATTTAAGTGAACGTATAGAAGAAGTAGACATAATAATTAAATAGATTGTATTGTACAATGAAGTATGCTCTACTTTTAAGCGCGAACTCAATCAATCGAGAGGTTAGAGGTTAATATTTAAAACAACGTAAATTTAATATTCATATTCAATTATTGATGACAAAACCTTTGTTTACGCATCAACTCCTCCTTCGCAAAGTCGGGAAAGACGCAGGCAGCGCGGCGAGGGAGGGGGCGGCAAACCGGCGGACCGGCGAGCTCCGCAGCGCGAACACAGACAACCACCTTCACTTCTGAACGGGACTCAACAACTACAAGACGCAATATATTGTACAATCACTTCATATTAAACCAAATAGAAATTAACAGTATTTTATAATTTAACGGCAGACTCCACAAACCACCTAAGAAAACAAATCACAAAGGAAATACAGTCTGAAATTCACAAATCAAGAACATGGTCCTTCGACGCCGATGATACTCAAGAATACCAGCATCAATACGGTCAGGCCAGTATTTCCTTTTATCCAAACCCAATCCTGTGCTCGTCGGTGCTAATACCGTAATTTTAAATCAATTCCAGTAAATTTTCGAATACGTGAACACGGTGTGCAATCTACCTGCAAACGTGAACAATTCGTGCAGCTCGTCGTACCGGTGAAATAATCGTGAGTTTTTACCTTTGTTTCCCATAAACCACTAAAATGACCAAAAGGAAGCAACATTCGATGGAAGATGATGAGGAAATAGTGAAAGATTTAGTTAAGAGGCGAGGTGTTTTAAAGGGCAAGCTCACTTTTTTTTCGAAATTTGTCGAGTCACTTGATATTTCCACACTAACTGATTTGCAAAAATCGGAATTACAAGTTCGTATACAAAAAATCGAACAGCTTTTCGAACAATTTTCTGAAATTCAAGATGATATTGATATGAAGGTATCTGATCTTCAATTAGAGAATGAGTTACTTGTCAGAGAATCTTTTGAAAATCAATATTATTCTATTGTGGCCAAAGCTAAATGTATCTTAAATAATAAAAGTGAGAAATCGAGCTCCACAAAGAAATCATGCATAAAACTACCCACCATTTCTTTACCCTCCTTTGATGGAAATTATGATAATTGGCTTGAATTTAGAGACACGTTTAGTTCTTTAATCCATAATTCACCTGATATGGATAACATTCAAAAGTTTCATTACCTACGTTCAAGTCTCACCGGTAACGCACTGCAGGTTATAAAATTATTAGAATTTTCTGCCGAAAACTATGTGATTGCGTGGGATCTATTGCAAAATAGATATAATAATAATCGTTTACTCGTGCATAATCATGTCAAGGCGCTGTTTTCTATGCAGGTTATAAACAAAGAATCATCTGCGCTTATACGCAAACTTATTGACGGTGTTTTGAGAAATATTCGTGCGCTTAAAACCTTAGGTGAACCTACTGACATGTGGGATACTTTAATAATTTACATAATGGTTTCTAAATTAGACGCGTCGACAGAACGCGAATGGGAACTTCATAAAAGCGACATTCAGAAATCAGAGTCAAATTCTAGGTTAACATTATCGCATTTAATAAAATTTCTAAGAGACAAAGCCGACGTGTTGGAGACAATAAAAGTATCTCACACTAAACCTGCGCCTGCCACTAACACTAAAATACAATCATCAAACTCACATAGTTACTCTTATTTATCCACACAAAACAACGAAAATAGGCAGTCAAATTCGAATAAGCGATCGCGTCCTTGTAGCATGTGCAACGCAAATCATGGGCTTTATTCATGTAATGCATTTTTAAAATTATCTACACAAGATAAAATAAAGTTTTTAAGTAACAAAAAACTTTGTCAAAATTGTTTACGCGCAAATCATTCAGTCAAAGACTGTTGGTTAGGTCCCTGTAAGAAGTGTAATAAAAAACACAATAGTCTAATTCACCGTGATGACAATAGTGACGACGCCAGCGCAACCGTATCATCATCGCCGGCGCCGCAGCTTGAGTCGAGCCCACACACTGGCGGCACAGCTTCACTACACTCGCACACATATCACGGTGACATTACCACATCAGCACATCCAACACTACCTACTGTGTTGTTGTCAACGGCATTAGTCGAAATCGCAGACAACAACAACAAATATCACACAATTCGTGCACTTCTCGATAACGGAAGTCAGCATTGCTTTATCTCGCAGTCATTATGTAATCAATTAAACATTCCATTGATACAGTCCTCCATTAAAATCACAGGTGTGGGTAACTCCGTAACCCAGGCCACCCAATCATGCGATATTCAGATGCGAGCTAAAACTAATAACTATAACACGCGCTTAACTTGTATAGTTTTACCTCGTATCACTGCTCAGATGCCATCATTAACACATACACACATCAACAACATTCAAATTCCACACAACATCACGCTAGCTGATCCAGATTTTCATTCACCCTCTGATATAGACTTATTAATCGGCGCAGATAAGTTTTGGGAACTTTTAAACGACGGATTAATTCGCTTAAAACATGGCCCGTATTTACAAAACACTAAACTCGGATGGATTATTTCTGGCTCATTTTATAATAAGAACTATTCAAATTCAACGAATAAAGTTCATTATAATAAATCACAAAACATAGAAACATTTAAAAATCTTTCGGGAGCTAGAAGAAATTCATTCAATTCATAACAAATATACAAAAGAGGAACGCGCATGCGAAACTTTATTCTAAACCACAACAAAACGCGACGATTCGGGTCGTTTTTCCATGCGCATTCCTTTACAAGAATCAGCTGATGCGCTCGGCGGTACATTCATTATCGCTGAGGAACCGATTCCATGCACTCGAGCGCAGGCTAGAACGTAGTGCGGCTAACTGTAAGCCAATGCATATCGATTTCGTGGATGACTACATAAGCAGACTTACTTTAATTATATTACTTTATATTACTTTAATACACAACGCCACATTATTTTCTACCACACCACGGTGTGTTACGAGAACACAGTACGACTACTAAGCTTCGAGGTGTATTTGATGCGAGTGTCAAATCAAGCTCAGGTAAGTCGCTTAACAATATACAACCCGATCAACAAGACTATACGCTAAAATATTTCAATCCTTCAGATTGATGTTTTCTAAAATTTATTTTTGGACTTATTCAACTATTGTTATGGGCTGGCTTCGTATGTCACCTAGATCATTAAAAACACATACAACCAGAATCATTGACCACAATGATCTACCAGAATTGAAATCTGACGCGACGGCAATGGTCTGTCAGTGAAACGCACAGTCATTTATTGAATTTGAACGTTTTTCATCATATAATCGATTACGACGTGCTATTGCGTATATGTTAAGATTTATTTATAACATTCGTATAAAATCAAAATCACAGCGGAAGTCCGGCGCGCTTTTGACGGATGAATTAGACAATGCGACTAAGGTTTTAGCACGAGTGGTTCAACAACAATCGTTCCCGGTCATGTATGATGCACTAGTAAACAACTTACCTCTGAAACCTACGCGTAATATATCAGGCTTAAACATATTTTTGGACAGTGATAAAATCATAAGGGTTGGAGGCAGATTAAGCAATTCAGAGACTTTCTCATTTGACAAAAAACATCCCATATTATTGTGCGCTAAACACCGCTTCACGCGCCTTATGTTTCAGCATGAACATAAACAGCTACTCCACGCGGGGCCCCAGCTGCTACTGGCTTCAATCCGCGACAGCTGGTGGCCGCTGAGAGGTCGCGATCTCGCTCGTAACACCGTACATACCTGTGTTATCTGTACGCGCATAACTGGAAAACCTTTTTCAATTCAAATGGGTAACTTACCAAAAGAGAGACTTGAAATAGAACCATCGGGGTCAGGTTTTCCATTTTTTAGATGTGGAGTAGATTACGCGGGGCCAATGTTTATACTCAACCGCAAAGGAAGAGGTGCTAAATTAGAAAAATGTTACATTATTTTAATCGTTTGTTTTCTCACTCGCTCGGTATATTTGGATTTGGTCACATCATTAACGACTCAAGCATACATACTTGCACTTAAAAGGTTCATTTCTAGACGTGGGAAACCATTTCAAATTTTCTCGGACAATGCTAAAACTTTTGTAGGTGCTATGAAGGAATTTTCACAATTCTTGACAGAAAATTCCGAGGAAATTGTCTCGCTAGCAGCCAACGACAACATTAATTTGTCTTTTATACCGCCTTATTCGCCTCATTTTGGTGGTTTATGGGAGGCGGGAGTGAAGTCTTGTAAGCATCACCTACGACGAGTTGTAGGTAATTCACACTTAACTTACGAGGAATTCAGCACGGTATTAGCACAGATAGAAGCCGTCCTGAATTCCCGTCCTATACACCCAATGTCCGCAGATCCAAACGATCTTCGTCCACTCAGCCCTGGTCATTTCCTCATTGGCCGACCGTTGACCGCACCAGCCTGCAGCGACCTCACGGCGACGGCATCACACCGACTGACGCGCTATGATCGAGTGGAACAAATCCGACAACAATTTTGGCAGAGGTGGTCTAAGGAGTACATATCCGAATTGCAGACGAGAACTAAATGGAAAACGGACAAGGAAGACATCGTACCGAACACCCTGGTTCTAATCAAAGAAGACAACCTGCCGCCACTCAAATGGCGTCTTGGACGAGTGCAGCAAACATTTCCTGGCAAGGATGGCATATCCCGAGTAGCTAACCTCAAAACGGCGACTGGGATTGTACAGCGGGCATACTCAAAAATCTGCCCACTCTTACATAATGCAGAGGACTACAACGAGAGTCTCACAACATACATATCGTAATCAGCATCCTGTATTTACTTCATTGGAAGCTGGAGCTTCCAAGGCGGGGGCCATATGTTTACGCATCAACTCCTCCTTCGCAAAGTCGGGAAAGACTTTGCGAAGGAGGAGTTGTTCAGGCAGCGCGGCGAGGGAGGGGGCGGCAAACCGGCGGACCGGCGAGCTCCGCAGCGCGAACACAGACAACCACCTTCACTTCTGAACGGGACTCAACAACTACAAGACGCAATATATTGTACAATCACTTCATATTAAACCAAATAGAAATTAACAGTATTTTATAATTTAACGGCAGACTCCACAAACCACCTAAGAAAACAAATCACAAAGGAAATACAGTCTGAAATTCACAAATCAAGAACAACCTTACTTGATATTTTATTATTGTATAAAAATATATTTATTATTTGTTGTTTCGTTCTAAAATTAAAATGTTTTTCTGTTTTTCTTCTAGCTAAAGGAGCTTGCAAAATTAGCACGAATTTCTCTAGAGTTTTATTGTTTTACACATACTCTGAATTACGGGTTTAATATCAACTACACCGGGCAAGCGTGAGTGGATTACGCGGCCCATGGGTTCTGTACATACAAGATTAGACGGGCATATTTTGAGTCCACTTGGGCTACTACCACGACCTTGCCTATTTCTGTCGCGGGCAGTAATGCGGTCCAGTAGAACAACCATTAAAGGATTTCATTGAAATTTATAACGTACTAGTGGTCTCTCAGTAGTCGAAGTTCGACTATAATTCATTGAAATTATAAGTTTGTGCACCATTATGATTCTATTGTCAAAGACTCAAACTTATATAATCACCGATTCGCCAAGACTACACTTTAGACAAATATTAATAAAGGCAAACAATAATTAGGCTACTCTCAGTTTGACCACAGATTATAAGCAATAAGATTAGTTTGATAATAAACAAATAGTATGCATGCGTGTGTGTGTCAAATACATGATGGTGTATGTAATGTTTTTTTTATTGATTTTAATGTATTTTTCATGCATAATTTAAAAAAAATATTAACATTCTGCACTTCTTTTCTATATACTCTATTAAGTGTGGGAAATTTCATACTCTTCCGTCCGCGCAATTTTTGGTAAAAGGGGTACAAAGTTTTTGCTTTACTTATTAATACGACTTTAGTAATATTAAGACATTGTTTTGATTATTATTTTAAATGATAAAATGTTTTGATAAATATCACTAAAATGTACGGTAGACTCCGTAACGCCACCGTATAAAATGACGGTACGTGGACGGAGTCGTCTCCCCGGTCACCGTCCTCGTCGAACCTGTCGCTTGCGACGAAGGGCTCGACGAGTAAATTAACCCACAGACACAGCCCACTGAGTTTCTCGCCGGATCTTCTCAGTGGGTTGCGTTTTCGATCCAGTGAAAGATTTGGCGAGGGACGGCTCTTGCTAGGGTTTGTGTTAGCAACGTCGTCAGGTTCGAGCCCCGTGAGCTTACCTACTAGTTAAGGTTACGCTGAAATAGCCTCTCAAGGCTATCAAATAGGTAGAAAAAAAAGCTGTTCAAATCAAATTGAAAGATAGCTTTGCAATAAAAATTGGCAGCACGGTAGTAGTATGAATCTCAATATGTCTCTAAGGACACAAAAAACTCTCCTAGAGGGGTTCCGATTATTTCTTTCCTAACCCTAAAAATAGACTATGATTATCTGAGTAGAACTTAATTTTATTGTTAGACTTAATGAATATAATTTAATTCATTTGACCCTCTTAGAATAAGAATAAAACTTGTAATCCAGTTAGGAGACAGGCGATGCGAATATTAATTCAATAAAAATATCAGTCAACTTGCCGTACTGGCCCGCTTTGCTGGGCATTTAAAATTAACATTATTATTTATTGTATTATTATTAGGGTTTCCAACGCTCATATAAATATTAGCCTATCCATTAAGTACACCTACATGGATACCAAGTTACAAGTCAATCGGATGCATGATTCAGTAGTTATATCGGAACATCCGTAAAAACCACTGCAGATTTATATATAAGTATAGAATACGGCCCTACGATTCTTGACCTAACAACTTCGCGGCAGAAACGGGCAAAGTAGTGGTACCTACTCGTCTGGGCCCACAATATGTTCACGTGTTACAATGATTGTATTAGCCTATGTACATCACAAATGCGAAGAATTCTAACCACCTCAAGAACTTGTTAATGCTTCATTTGTATAATATTATAAAATAATTGATGAAGGACGTGTCATCATCTCAAAGTCAGACGGGAACGGTAGTAGGACCTCTTGTGATTCCGCACGGGTAGGTACCACCACCCTGCCTATTTCAGCCATGAATCAGTAATGCGTTTCGGTTTGAAGAGTGGGGCAACCGTTGCAACTATACTGAGACGTTAGAACTCATATCTAAAGGTTGGTGGCGGCATTTACGTGGTAGATGTCTATGGGCTCCGGTTACCACTTAACACCAAGTGGGCTATGAGCTCGTCCAACTTTATCTATCTATATATATAAAATGAATTGCTGTTCGTTAGTCTCGCTAAAACTCGAGAACCGCTAGACCGATTTGGCAAATTTTGGTCTTAAATTATTTGTGGAAGTTCAGAGAAGGTTTAAAAGGTAGATAAATATGAAAATGCTCGGAATTTAATAAAAATAAAAATTTTGTTTTCCCTTTGATGTGTCCCCCCGTCGGACGGATTCCTTTTGTTTGTTTCTAAGTTTATTTTATACAAAAGTTTAGGTCTTTTATTTATCGATTGAGGCACTACGAAGTCTGCCGGGTCAGCTAGTATGCAATAAAAAAAATCACTTATCCAAACTTCCAAGACTCAAAGGTACAGCGAAATACGAACTCTGAAATAGCAGTGTACGATTTGTGTGAGTTTACTTACAGCAATCAATTACTGTATGCAGAGTCGCTTTGAATGGATCACAGGCCTAATTCTGAATTTCACGATAGCCGCAGGTGGCGCTCCAATATCTTTTATTTCAGTTCATTAAACAAATGCAAGGGATCTGTTTCGAATGTAATTGCCTGACTTATCTCGTCGATGGGAATTCGTTTTTTCTGAATTTTATGTTCAATAGAGTTTCGGGTGGGGCGGGGCGATTTTATGTTCGGAGCTATTTTTGGATTCGAATTCATCATTGAAAGAAGTCTTCAGTTGACTGATTATTTTATTGCTTTGTTGGGTGGACGAGCTCACAGCCAACCTGGTGTTAAGTGGTTACTGGAGCCCATAGACATCTGCAACGTAAATGCGCCACCCACTTGAGATATAAGTTCTAAGATCTCAGTATAATTACAACGGCTGCTCCACCCTTCAAACCGAAACGCATTACTGCTTCACGGCAGAAATAGGCGGGGTGGCGGTACCTACCCGCGCGGACTCACAAGTGGTCCTACCACCGGTAATTACGTAAAGTTAATTAGTTTGGCATTACGCTAAATTTTACCCGCCTCTTCACTTACGTAGAATACCATATTTATAAAAACACCTTTACAAATAATGCTTTATTTTAGAACAAATTTGGTTAGCATAAAAAACGTTATAGAGAGCCAACCTTAACATACAGCCATATGCCTTCGCGGACTTTTTTTTAGATCTTTTAAAGGGGAACAATTCTCTCATTCACTATTTTCGCGAAACTTTAACCGTTTCCGCAGCACACGCAGTGGAAGCTCTCAAAAGGGAAAAAAAACTCCGATTTTGAAACATTCTTTATTGATGCTCCGCTTGCATTGGTCTTAGCGTGATGTTATATTATATATTATAGCCTTCGTCAATAAATGGGCTATCTAATACTGAAAGAATTTTTCAAATCGGACCAGTAGTTCCTGAGATTAGCGCGTTCAAACAAACAAACTCTTCAGCTTTATAATTTTTTGTATAGATTTACGCGCTTATAATTTTTTAGGAAAGAAGTTTTGCTGGTATTCCAAATGTCCTTCCAGTTTCACCACGACCCTTGAGCAAGCAAAGGCTCAGCAGTCACTGCCAAGATTGTTGAGGATGTTGGTAACACCAAACTAAATTACTGAAACGCGGTTTTTCATAAACTTTAATTATAAAAATCTTAACATCCAGCAATTTACGGTCCTTCCTCAAACCGGTTTAAACATTGAGAAAAATCTGATGCTCAAGTATAACATTAAATAAGTAAAATGATGTAAGCACCACTAATGGGATTTCTAAGGATATTACATTCTAAGGATTTCAATTTTGCTCAAGCTTTGAATGTAATTTGCGTAAAACCTTTTTTTATTAGGTTAAAAATTAGAATGCTTTTTTATTTATTTAAGGGTACCAGTTCAGAAGTATGTCAGTCTGGATATTAAGCATAATTAAGGTCAGTATATAATACCTCTTGGTACAACAAAGTGTATAAGATCCTTTGCAAAATCTCTCACAAAATGTTTCATATTAAAAAAAATACAGTAAATAAAGCAAGTAAAAGATTCAACAGTAAAAGTGTTATTAATTTTCTTAACGACCAAGAACCTAAATGAGATACAATGTAAATTTTCTCAAGCAAAATTTGGCAGTTGTTTCCTTTTGATGTCGAAGCTCAGCATAGTTTTACGATGCGAACTAATTACTTGGCTACGCGTTAAACCCGCTTCTAACGCTTAACGATCTTAAATTTTGTTTTTGACACCCCTGTAATTAAAAATAAAAAGCGTTTTGCGTTAACGAGCCGATTCAAATTCAGAATGCTAATTGCTGATCAACTGTTGTTATCTTTGGTGTTCGTTGTCCGTGTGATTCAAGCGAAACCCATTGAGTTTTCCGCCGGATCTTCTTAGTGAGTCGTGATTCCGATCTGGTGGTAAATTCTGCAATACACTGCTCTCGCTTAGGGCTAGCGTTAGCAAATTGTCTGTTGAGCCCGTGAGCTTACCTACCCGTCTGGACGTAGCTGGAATAGTCCTTTAGGCTACCAATGAATAAGTAGGGGAAAAATAGTCAAATGAAATAACTATTACCTGTGTTTGCACTTGCATTAATTTCGGAATGATTACAAATATAATTGAAATGGAAACTGACTCAAAAAATTTATTTGTTAAATCTCTGTTCCTAGAATAATGGCTTTTTAAAAAGAAAATTTCATCGTAATTGATGAAGTTGTATTTCATTACAAATTCCATTATTTAAGATTCTTTCCACGATTTTGTGTGGCATGGTGTTGGGGCAAGTAGATAGCACCCAAAATGAACTAGTAAGAGATTTACTTGTACACTTCCACGGACAGACACAGCTGCGAAACCATTGAACTACGGATGAAAAACTCCGTATCATAATCTTCTCTATATATACTGCCAAGTCAAAGATTTCGATTTTAGCAGTAGGAAGCTGTTATCCAATAGAATGAAGACTCCAAACTCATGGACAGTGACTTGTGGTATGTACTGGTGGTATGGTGGTGGTACGTAGGCTCCAGCTACCACTTCATACCGGACAGGCGACCTGTCCTGCTCAAACTGGAAAGGCCTCCGGACCACGAGTAATCCTACAATCCTAAAAAAAAACCCAGATAGTCCGTAAGTTGCTATTGCACTTAAAACGCATCCAGATACACGCCAATGATACACATAAATATAACACGTTTTTTTTTTTTTTGTTATAATTCACTATTCCACAACTTTTTTGTTTAAACCCCAAATTTAGTCAAATTTAAAGTAAAACCTGAAAACGGCCTAATCTTATCAGGAACGAAATAAATGAAAGAGATCAAAAGAAATTTCATTCTTCAACAATTTTCACAGGAGGCCACTAAACTTGGACAATTATAGAAATAATCCCGCTTCTACACCAAAAAGGGACGAATGTCTGCATTTTGTCAACAAACAAAGGAATACCTCAAAAACTCGAAGCTTACGAGGCCCTTACAAAAGTTATTTTTCAACGGGAAACGCACAGCAAGCGAATTGGTTCAGCATGAATATTTCATTATCTAAAACATAATGTAATGTCTATTTTGCTTTTCGCCAAAACACATTTTATTCTCTTCCGATATTTTTTATGGATGAAGGAACTGGCTTTTTATTCTTCATACGAGTGAGAGTGTTTGTAAATTCTCTTTGATTTTGACGTATATGAGAAAGGTATTTGTTAATTTACCAAGAAACAGGTGAAGATAATAAAAGCTTCCTGCTATAATTTTGCAATTCCACAAAGATTTTATTTTATTTTTGCAGGTACCTACATTTTTAATTTTATCCGCTTTGTCTCCTTTGAATAAAGATGAAGCATTTCTATGAGAGAGGTTTTGTGATTTCCACGTAACAACCCTGAAATACAACCGACCCGAGGCACGGTAACTATAATTGCAGCCTCAGGTTTAAAAGGACGCGAGATGAAAGGACACTTCGCTTATAAAGGCACTACAGACTTGAATACCGCTTGACTAACTTATACAGTCTGTCTACTACGACCTTATGATTATAATGATAAAGTGAGAAATCGCTTAAACTAAAGCAAAGATAAGTTTTCACACCACATCGTCTCTAGTTTTCTGTCTGGCTCTCCGTGGAAACGGTTAAGCCATTCAACTTTGCAACTAAATAGATATGTTAATCGCCAATGATGTGAAGGAATCATTGTTTAACCGGATTGTTAGTTTAAGCTAAATTCATTAGCTTTTGGTTGTTGAATATATTATTATGCATAAAATCGATTTAAATTTCATTTTAGATCACAATAAATGCTGCTAAATTGTATTTGGCTGTTTTTCGGAATTTCTGTAAGATTTTTATTTTTTGCTTCTCTAGGCAAACGAATATATGGCCCGTCTGACAGTAAGTCACTCATGAATCTTCGATGGCTGTGTCGTTTTCTATTGCCTCTGTGGGCAGACGAGCACACGGCGCATTGGATGGCGAGGAGTACTCTCGTCCATGGGCCTTAGTAAGTCGCCGTTAGCATGCGTTAGTATCTAAATTGTCTTATTTCTTATACACCTAGCTCGTTACATGTAATATTAGCATTATTTTATATAAATACTAGCTGTACCCGTCCGCTTTGCTGGGCATTTAAAATTAACATTATTATTTCTCACCCCCACAAAGATTCTCATCATTAACGCCCCCGCAACTGGTGTAGAGAGTCCACCACTCATATAAATATTAGCCTATCCATTAAATACATGTATTTTTATACATGAATACCAAGTTTCAATTCAATCGGATGCACGGTTCAGTAGTTATAACGGAACATCCGTAAAAACCACTGTAGATTTATAGATTAGTATAGATATTCATATCCAATATATATTTTCTACACTAGTTTTTTTTTTTCTTCTAATGCTAAGCAACAGATTTCAGCGAGTTTTATCCATAAATCACTTACAATAATTATTATTCCAAATATCGTAACAGCTATATTTCGAACTAAATCAACAATAATCCAAAAAAAAAACCTTTCCAATTATTAATATGCGTGCGAAAATAAATCAACATTTATGGACCAGAGAATCATGTTATGGGAATATAAATTTATTATCAAAGCACCCCGACTTACGGGGGGTGCGAATCTAATCCAAGTTATTGCATTTAACGTAAGTTCAGCTTGAGACGGCCCCAGAATATTGAGGTGAACCGATTTATGTACCCAGTACTCGATAAAGTTGCTTGATTGATACGTATTTCGAGTTTATTTGAGGCATTAAAATATGGATAGCGGATGCACGTTCCATTCCTGTCGTTTGAAGTTTATTGAGGAAGTTAACTGATAAAATATTTCCAAAAGTACTGCGGTCTTTATTACTTAAATTTTCGTAAAGAAGGGCCTGCCTGGTATGAGTAATTAAAGTACTCAAAGTCATCATCTAAATGCTTTTGAGGGACCAAGTAGTAATAGTAACTAGTACAAAATTGGTGGCTTTTGAATTATTTATTTAAATTTACAAATTATTATTATGTATGACTTTGAAGGCATAGCTTGAGATATTTGTTGCGTTTGACATCATAATAAATGGAACCGTCTATGTAAATTATTTATCTTTAAAGTAATTAGGCTAACATAATATTATTATATTTGTTTGTGCTGCTCTTAAAATCACCCATTCGCATATGGAAAAACTGACCAAGTTTATTTGTATTTAGATTTAGTCTCTCTAAGCACCTGTTATTTTTGTAAATACTTTGACATTGGCAAAATCAATGCCAAAGGAGTTGTGGAGCCAAATTATTTATAAAAAAAAATGGAACTGTAATTGCACATTGTAGTTATTGAATGCTAAGAAAATTTTAATATGAGAGTCAGAAAATCAGATAGATCAATCAGACAATCAGACAATCAGATAATAAAAGAATACAAGAAATTTCCATCCTCTTTGAACTAATATTACTGTATTTTTTTTCATATCGTACAGGCGTAGTGGCAAAATTTTAGTGGACATCAAGTAAATATCACCGCTCATCTTGGGATATCAAGTCGAAATTTCAGTGACGTTGAATAGAAGCTGATCCACTTTTCAAACAATAATTTTGCTTCATTTATCTCTTAAGATCTAAACCACAGCTATATTAAAACATAATTACAAAACTGCACTATTTGTTTGAAACCGTTGTTGTTTATTTAGTGACAATTTTGCTTCGTCCCAAAATCCCACATCAACTGTAGGTTAATTAAGAAAGAGCGGTTCATAAAAAGTTCAATAATTGAAATTAATGACAAAACATTACATCAAAGTGATTTCCAATGAAAAAACCCAGACAAGAACATTTAAAGAAATATTACACGATGTGAAACATTTAGCAGCCTCAAATATAATTTTTACAGAAAGAAAAAAAAGCATGAATTTAGAGAACATTTTCTGAACAGAAATAAGTTCGAATAAGGGTTAAATTCGGAGACTGAAAAATACTATAAAGAGTTGAGCCGTTAAACAAATAACCACGTTTATATCATTCATGAAAAATTACAAGTCTTGTACAAATTCGTATATTTTTTCAATATTTTTGTAGATTTTAGGATCAAAACTCTTACTTTATTTATTTGGATAGAACTAAACTAAAATTGTTTTTCCAGACTAAAGCTTCACATTTTTTAAGATCAGTTCTCTGACCCGCAACGACCCCAAATTAAGGCACACTACACAGAGTTGCCCAGAAAACGTGAAATTGTATAATAGTTTAGGGAGTGCCTAATTCGTCAAATCAACCCGGAATCCAGGGAAACTTTTCCACGGGCCGCTTATCTCAACGTCTTATTGAAACTAAAGAGGTCTCACGAGGTTAGCTGGGGATGAAAAATGAGCCACTTTCGCCTTGTAGAGGTGAGTTTATCGGAGTAAACCTTTAACGCGGTGATTAATGACATTTGTGTGACTAAATTGTGGGTTGAGTTGAAAATTTTGACTCGAATGAGGAAAACGTATTGCCGATCGCACATATTATGTACCTTCAAAATATAAGTTTGATTACCACCTAATGTTACAGTAAAAGCGCGATTTTTTTTTTCTAATATTATACGTCTTTATAAAATATCTATATTTTCATCGATCTGAATAATTTATAGTTTTTTTTTGGTCAAGAACAAATAATGTTGTCCGTCCACACTTGTATATGAGGGGGCAAATGCCATTATTAGGAATAGTCAACATGATATTATATAGTTTAGTTTATTCTATGTTATTATTTATTTATCATTAGCAAGATGAAACTGTTATTCTAACATACTTAATATTTGGTAGACACTGTTTTGATGTGAAAATGCTCAGATTAAGTTTAATGTTTATATTATTGTTTAAAAACAGAAATGACTGTATAAATAATTAAATATTAATTAAACATAAATATTAATAATAAATTATGTTATAATTAACATTAATAATTTAATTAAGTATAGTAATTGCTATGCAAATCATGTTGTTGGCGCCATCTTTTATTAGGCTGGATAATGTTAGTTTATATTAGTTAAATCTAACTTATGTAGAATAAATTAATGTCAGAGTCATGTAAAAATCACTATAATATGTATTGTGAATATTAAGCCATATTTTGTGGATTGTTTCGCAGTAGCTACATTAATTGTTTGTATAAAAGAAGTTGTAGTTGCTATAACCATCAAAAAATGGCTAATCGCGTAAGAACTAAGACGCGGCTTTTAATCCTGGCGTAACTATCGTATCTTATAACGTCCGTCTGGTGTAGTGGTAAGTGACATGGTCACTACACTAGGGGGTCGCGGGTTCGAATCCCGCCAAGGGAAGATATTTGTATGATAAATATAAATGTCTTTTCCAGGGTTATGGATGTAAATTAAAAATATGTATGTGTATAGTAAAAATCTTACATTTATTTCCGATATCTGGTACCTGTAACACAAGTTCTTTACGAACTTATCACGGGACCAGTTAACGTGGCGTGATTGTGAGAAAAAACATTTATATTTATTTATTTATATTTATTATCTGAACTACAATTTTATCTATTTTTTGCCAAAATATTATTAGTTTATCTATTTATAAAAAAACATACTTAGACTTTTACGTATCACTTTACACAGAACCAACTAATAGCATCTTGCGGTCGAGCAGTTTGTTTGACTTGGGTTCTCATCTTTGCGATAAGAGGTTCCGCGAACCTTTTGGCGGGAGCACGAGGAGTGGTGCTGTTTGAATTGGTTCATTTTGTTAATTTAGTATTTCTCCAGGATTTAATATGGGATAACATTGGTTTATTAACCGCTTAGCATATGGAGATACTTATAATGACGGAAGTCATAGATAAGTGGATGGAAGCCGATCCAGAGGTCGGAGCCAAAAAAACTGGAGTGATCAAGTGAGTGAAGTATCTGAGCATCTTGAGACGGAAGTGAGCGACGCATTTCACTGTGTCACTGACCAATATAAGTGGCTACAAGTCACAAGAAAAGGTCTAAGATGAGTGCATCACGATGATCAGTAATGAGCTATCGATTGGAGGAGGAGGATGAGCATATGAGGGAAAACATAAAAAATCCGCCGCACGTGACTCCCAAAGTTCTTCCAAATAGACTCAAGACTTCAGTGTTAGCATCACTCCGATTTAAGCCCCGTGAGCTCACTTACTAGTTAAGGTTACGCTGAAATAGCCTCTCAAGGCTATCAGCTTAGGTACGAAAAAAAAAAAGAGCGATAGTCATTTAGAACCAAGGAGACTGTAATCCCGTTCATATACTTATAGAGTGCAAAGAAACATGAAGGAAAAATCTTTTTATTTATTTTCTGTTAACGAATACCAGTTGTATACGTATCACTGTGTTCCGGCACCATAAAACCGGTTTAACTCGTTATTTTTCTGGTACATAAATTGCACTTGGATAAACCAGTCGATACCCAACCAAGAACTGCCACTGCAACTGGATAAGTGCACTATTTTATACTTTATGGCATGCTGAGCACTTACACCATTCGCGAATATTATTTTTTTGTTGTATTTCTAAGGTTTAGGCGAAGAAAAGGGTCGTCATGGTCCCTTGCGGCTGACACGGAGCAGGCCTCGGGGCGAACCCCTCTATCGGGGCTTGGGCTCCCTGCTTTTAGAGCAGGGGTCAGATATTGATGGAGTACCTACGTGTACGGCGGTAGGAATTTCGATAAATATATTTATTTATTTGGGAAACCAACAGTACAATAAAAAGATAATATTATTATAATATCGTAAAAAAATAGCTAAAACAATAAGCAAACATGTTTCCACTATCAAAATCACATAATATAAGTAGAAAGTGAACAGAGAAGAGGAATTTAGAAATATAAGTTATAAAAAAACAAAAGCAACACAATACGCACATAATATTATTATGTACATCAACTTACACTATAAAACTAATACTCATACTCACATACTCATATATATCTTTCGTTTTATTGCTTAGATGGGTAGACGAGCTCACGGTCCACCTGGTGTTAAGTGGTTACCGGAGCCCATAGACATCTACAACGTAAATGCCCCCTTGAGACATGAGTTTTTTTTAAGGTCTCATTTACAGTACAACGGCTGCCCCGCCCTTCAAACCGAAACGCATTACTGCTTCACGGCAGAAATAAGCAGGGTGATGGTATTAACCCGTGCGTACTCACAAGACGTCATACAATCAGTAATAATTATAATAATCATGGCCTTGGCGTGATTTTTTTTTTATTGCTTATTTGGGTAGACGAGCTCACAGCCCACCTGGTGTTAAGTGGTTACTGGAGCCCATAGACATCTACAACGTAAATGCGCCACCCACCTTGAGATATAAGTTCTAAGGTCTCAGTATAGTTACAACGGCTACCCCACCCTTCGAACTGAAACGCATTAATGCTTCACGGCGGAAATAGGCGGGGTGGTGGTACCTACCCGTGCGGACTCCCAAGACGTCCTACCACCAGTGAAGTGGTGGGACCCGATAACGGCCTTAATTAGCTATGTATTTCTTCTTAAGATTTAGGTATTGTTCCACTTTCAATTTTAATCAAAGTGTATGTGTGCATGCGACGTTGCTTTGTTCTATCTTTGCTCGAATTTGGTTTGGTTTGGTAGATTTTCATCCCAGAACTTACCACTAATAAAGTGGCTACATAATTGTTTACTGAAAATGTAATCCCAATAATTTTGTCTAAAATCATACATCAGCTTCTTAAAACATCGAAAAAAAGTGGCAAGTTCCTGAGGAATTCTCGAGCTATTTTTTCTTCGGCGTAGCTATAAAAATATTTCACACTACATTTGCAAGGATATCTTGACTTTTTTCTAAAGGTTTCTTAAGTTTTTCGCGGTTGAAAGAAAGTTTACGGGATCCCCGTGACACAGTAAATGTGTAAACCAGTTAGTTTAATTTGAAATTTGTCAAAAATGTTTGTCAATCGCAATTCGCAAATCGCATTACAAAATATGACTTTGTCGTCTTGTCGAAACGGAAACGTTGATAAACAATCTCTTTGTTTGTTTAAGATAATTAATTATTGAATTTCGGCAGTCAATTTTATTTACATATCGAAAACTTTTTTTTTAAATCCTTCAATGACAGTCGAACTACCAGAACACCCGATGTGAACTGGCAACCGACATTGTCAATGGCAGTGGCAAAACCGTGTCGTTTTAAATGTTGGTAGGGTAGATAAGGCCATGCACATGTATAGCAGCAAAAACGCAACAGCTATTTTAATTGTTTCAAAGTGGAAGATGAGCCTAAACTCCATCAACATATATCATAAAGAATATCAGTCTCTATTTTCAAAGATGTAGTCAAAATCTAGAACTGGAATCCAAGATTGGTTCTCGCATTAAATTTACGCCATAAATAACACCAGTAATAACACAAATTAAAAAAAGATTAGTGTAATAGTGGATTCATATGTATCATCGCTGTTCGCTTGTCACTTACCACACTTTTGGATAATATCAAAAGTTTTAGAGCCCGCTGAGTTTCTCGCCGGATCTTCTCAGCGGGTCGCGATTCCGATCCGGTAGTAGATTCATTCGCGAAACAATTGCTCTTGAGTTGTTAGGTCTCCTTCGGAGGCGCTCGGGCAGTTGTTAGCAAATCCCACCACTCTTGGCTGAGCCTTTGCTCGCCCACCTGTCCTGGTGAAACTGGAAAGGCCTTCGGGCCACCNCATGCATCAGCCCGCTGAGTTTCTCGCCGGATCTTCTCAGCGGGTCGCGATTCCGATCCGGTAGTAGATTCATTCGCGAAACAATTGCTCTTGAGTTGTTAGGTCTCCTTCGGAGGCGCTCGGGCAGTTGTTAGCAAATCCCACCACTCTTGGCTGAGCCTTTGCTCGCCCACCTGTCCTGGTGAAACTGGAAAGGCCTTCGGGCCACCAGTAAACTCTCAATCATAAAAAAAAAATAAAAAAAAAAAAAAAAACAGTAAATGAAGTGTTTACACGCTTGGTTTTAGGGCAAATTGTGAACTTGTATACGTGAGCTACTAGAACCCTTAATTAAACATGTTTCTTTATCTAAGTTGCTTTATTCAAAAACTGTCGATTGTAATCATAAATTTAGTGGTACTTACTACCAGTTGCGTAATACATTGTTCAATATTTTAACATAGCCTTAAAACGTTTCTGCGACCGTGTATTTAAATACCACGATGAATAGAATAAAATGTTTTGAATACTGTTTATTAACTGAAAAATTTAGACTGTGGTTGCGGTCAGGAATGAATGCGGCCAGGTCGGGTCCACAAGTCGTAAATAAAATAAGGTCTCGCCACTTAGCCGCGTGTTCCGCACTATTACACTACTGAGAGTTTCCTACCCTGTGCTATGACTTGGTCTGTGGTATATTTGTTTAAATAAATAAAATAAGTAATTCAAATAAAAAAATTAAATGAGTGTTCAGACAAACCAGACACATAAATATTAGTCTTTAGTACTACAATACTTGTTATGCAGTGTTCATTTTTATATCACCAATATGCAGGGAAATTCACATTTTAAAAGGTTCTGCCTAGAAATGTTTTGAGTATTTTATTTTGGCTTATTATAGGACGCCAAACGGCCAAAATATTAGTTTTCGTAAACATTATTGTTTGAAAACCGATTTTATTTTAAATTAGATTTCAATGGTTTAAAATATGTTAAATTGAAGAGTTAATTCCATAAAATTGCATAAAAAATAATATAATAATAATTAATAAAAACTTGTAAGGGTGAAATTAATATAGAGTAATTGATTCATTGACTTTCTTGGGTGCATTGATTAAATTATCAGAACCTCAAATAAGTTCTAATCACCCCATTAGTCATATTGTTTAGCAAATACCAACCAACCCATACTTGGGCCAGCTGTTTGTTGTCTTTGTTACAGAGAGCTCAATGAAGTTGTGACGCTCAACACCTGCGGCATGAACTTCAGCCTGAGAAGCTAAAATGGTCAGGAGCTTTTGGGAGTGAAAATGGATGTTGCGCCGACTTCAGGTAGCTGGGAGAAGGGCAGGAGAATGATGACAAGTCAGAAGCTTCTCCTCATCGTCACCTCAAATAAAAATTAGCCACAAAGAAACGTGCTCCAGTACTCCTAAGCAGCAGATTGGCTGTGCCCCTAGAATTGACAATATCCAAATACCCGCTAAAGAATAACAACAAAAAAACAAGTATGGTGTATAAAGCTATTTAAAAAAAGATGTGTGGTGTCGTGGGACACCGGATAGGAACGAAGTTCCTTATCATAAAAATATTAATTTTAAGTTCTATTCAGGGTATAAAGAAAATAATTATTATGATTTTTTTATTGACAAAAATTAAAAAAAACTACTTTACAAAGTTATCAACTTTATTTTATTCATTGCGAGCGCGCATCCCGTATTATCTTTTCTTGCTACTACGCCCTTTTTTAAGTATTGCTTTTTGTTTCGTGTACCGCTTGTGTTGCTTGAACTATCTATTTCTTGTGTACTTTCTCCTTCTTTGTATATTTTGTGTTCGTCTTAAATAAAAACTTTCTTTGTGTCCATTTGTGTTTGGAAAGACATTATTATAATACAACCCTAGACGACTAAAGTTAACATCAGTAAAAAACATTTTATACGAATACATTGAAATATGCAAATGTCGATAAATTCATTAGTCGTTCGTGGCCACGAAATCAGGCATAGTATCCTTTAGGCAGTACTTCAAATCTATATAGGTACAATTACTGGTTCTCACTCACTTTCTGATTGATCAAAGCAGAGCCTAAACCACTATGATTGAAGTTATTAACAATTATTGCGTAACATGTTTGGAAATTTCATCCCTAACGAGATAGATAATTAAAGGAAACATGTGCCCTTAGAGCAGGGGTTCCCAAACTTAGTTTGTCTACTGCCCACTTTGATAAATTATTTTTTAGCGTCCCCATATTTTCAGAGAGCTCAGTCGTTGCCTAAGAGTCCTCTAGATGAAATCGCCTCCCAAGCTTCTACACAACGCCCCCTTTTTTGGTTCTCTTACCGCCTCCTTTTAAGCCTGCAGCGCCCACAAGGGGGCTTTATCGCCCACTTTGAGAAAGGCTGCCTTAGAGGGTAATTTAAGACTTGAGAATCAATTTGGGAAGATCGTCATCATTCAACGAATGTAAATTTAACAAGCATATAATTCAATAGTAAAACATGAAAACCGAGGGTGATCACTAGTCTAAAATAAATGCAGGAGTTCAAATAACTACTTTGTACTTGTGATTCCTCTTGTGAGTCCGCACGGGTAGGTATCACGCCTGTTTCTGCCGTGAAGCAGTAATGCGTTTCGGTTTGAAGGGTGGGGCAGCCGTTGTAACTATACTGAGACCTTAGAACCTAAATCGCAAGGTAGGTGGCGCATTTACGTTGTAGATATTAATGGGCTCCAATAACCACTTAACACTAAGTAGGCTGTGATCTCATCCACCCCTATAAGCAATAAAAAAAAATTTAAAAAAATTTGTTTCTTAAGAAACTGTTTGTCTAAAAAGCAAAAAATCAAATAAACATACATTATATTAAGAGTACATGAAAATGGAAAACTGAATTGGATCCGAAGCGTTCTGGTGTACGAAATATTAAAAGATATTAAATTCAGAACACGCTGCCCGGTTATTAAATCCAGCTTTAGGTTACCACTGAGCTACGCAGACGCATTCATAAATCATAACAGCATACCTAATACCCAGTTGTGTGCGAAATGCAATACAGGGAAATTCAAAAATTCTATTTTCGTGACTGTTTTCGCCAGATATACAGGAATTTTTGCACGAAAATACTTGCTAGTTCTGGGTTAATATGGTTTTGACTGCACGGGCAATATACGTCTCTCGATATAAATAAAAACTAGATGATGACTGAGCTCTGCTCGGCTTTTTTTTATAACGCCATCTTGTTGTGTCTTTAAAGCAGTAAAAATACTATTATTATTCGCCAATAGATGTCGGGAAGAGTCATAAAGTTGATTATCGATAAAGTTGATTATTGAAAACACGAATAAAACAATATTTTCTGAAAATAAATCGTAGCTAGATCGATTTATCGCTCCCGAAATCCCCTGTATACTAAATGTTATGAAAATCGTTGGAGCCGTTTCCGGGATTTAGATGATATATATAAATATAATACGTGAAGCAAAAACTTTGTACATCTTTTTACGAAAATTGCGCGGACGGAGGAGTAATGAAATTTTCCACACTTATAAAGAATATAGAGAAGAAGTGCACAATGTTAATTTTTTTTTTAAATAATGCATAAAAGATACATTAAATCAATAAAGAAAACATTACACACACTACATACCATGTATTTGACGCACACACAAACTTTTGTTCTTGACGTCTGTGGTCAAATTGATAATAGATTAAATATTGTTTGTCTATATTAATATTTTTTATAGCCTTGGCGAAATTTGTGATTATAAAAGTATAAAATACAATCATAATAATAGTGTAAAAACTTACAATTCCAATTATAGTCGAATTTTGACTACTGCGGGACCTCTAGTATATATAAATACAATAATTGCTCGTTTAAAGGTATAAGATCAACGACTGTCACTATTTGAGCTTAAGCCATTCGTCTGATTGTGATGAAACTTATTACAGTTGTTCTTGGCGTTACACGGAAGGTTCTTGCAATAGTACCATCAAAATACGATATGTATTTTCATACAACTAACCTTAGTTATAGTGGAACGTAACGAAATGAAAAATACCTATTTTTGGTTATAAACTTTTTGAATTGCATTAGAGGTAGGATGAGCTCTCGATTCATCCGGTGCTATTGTAAAATTAAATTGTTTTTGAAGTGAAAACTTCTTTAGAATCGTTGTGATTTCAAACCGGATGCAACGGAAAAAACGACAGGTAAGAGACACAAATACAAAAATGTGTAGGATGAAGCCAGCAAAGAGTGAGACAGAAATATACATACTATTTAATACAGCGCCATCTGTGGGATTTTTTAATACTAACGTGTGTATGAAAGCCCTTGTAGTGAATTTTAATTTAGGATTATACGTGAAATTAAAATATCAATTCACAGAGGGCGCTACCTTACAATTATTTACTAATGACAAAAGTTTACATATACTTAAGACGTTTAGGATAATTGTATTTTAATTTTGGAAGGTTTCACTTCTACCACGTGTGAATTGCACACATTTTTTTTTATATCTTTATTTAAGGAGATTATTCATCTAGTGAATATGTCACTCCATTGTGCAACAAAATACAGTAACAAAAAATAAAGAAAACTGTTATCGTCTCTGAAGGCCCACCAACACTATTTTATGAAGTGACTTAGCCATTTCGGATTCCGGAAAGGCTAATACACAAATTGCACCACCAACTTGTCGAAAATCTGTATGTTTTGCAAAGAATTGTTGTCTCAAATCATCATGCCGCGCACACTCCATCATAATGTGAAAAGCATCTTCCACTACATCACAAACTGAACATTTGGGATTAGGAGCCTTTTAAATTGTTTGGTATAATGAAATCACTAGATCTGTTCTAATACACCTACATTAATACCTCTTAACAAAGTCGTGGGCGTTTTAATTTCATTCTTATGAAATATGTAGAGATACTCAAAAAAATTAAATAAGAAAAATTCAATTATAATTTTCTAGAGAGAGATAGAGAGAGATCTCAGTGAATTTCCGCGTCACTTCACCCTCGCAATGTGATTGCATTTCTTGGTAGCTGTAAAGAATGCTGTAAAGAATTTCACAATAGTGTTTTTTTTTTAAAAATACATATTACGTGAATTTTGTGTAAATTGCGCACTTGCGCATTTGGAAATTTAATTCGATGCAAAATTTTGACGATAAACGAAAAAGTAACAGATTATGATTTATTTACGCAGAGACACTGGTGGTAGGACCTCTTGTGAGTCCGCACGGGTAGGTACCACCGCCCCGCCTATTTCTGCCGTGAAGCAGTAATGCGTTTCAGTTTGGAGGGTGGGGCAGCCGTTGTAACTATACTGAGATTTTAGAACTTATATCTCAAGGTGGGTGGCGCATTTACGTCGCAGATGTCTATGGGCTCCAGTAACCACTTAACACCAGGTGAGCTGTGAGCTCATCCGCACATGTAAGCAATAAAAAAAAGAGACAGCTACGCACCACTTTTGTTTCTGTTCATCAATTGGTTTTTGTTTGTTGATTTTTTTTCCCTTGAGGCACAGGAGCATGTGACGCTAATCGTCAGTGGCTATCGTCACTCATGGACGCCACCAATGGCAGAGACAACGCCAATCCGCTGCCTATCGCAGTAGCTATTGATACTATTGTTATTATGTTAGTAGCCATTGATGACTGTTTAAGTTTGTGGCGTTTATGAACGCACATTTTTATGATGCGTAAGCCGGAACGCACGAGATGTGGAAAAAAGAATATAGTCTGTGACATGGGACCTTTTTACCGCCAAATATTTAAAACTTAAAAATAATTAATTAGGTGTTTAATAACTAATGTAATATAATTACTTAGAATTGTTTATGCCTCTACAACAATAAAATTTATATTATTTCAACTGTGGTGTTAATTATATAAAACACGACTTTACGGCGAAATAAAGCAGGAACTCTATATGAGCTCCCTCAAGTTCAATCAATTATTTTATTTTGGAAGCACTCAATTTTTGTAAACATAAATAAGACAATAAATTAAAAATTAAACGTAATGTAATGAATTAACAAAATCTTTATATTATTTTTTGATCAGGGGGAAATCGCCGAACTTCCACCTTCCACTGGGAATGGCCGGCGGATTATGTCAGAGTCGAACCAACTAAAACCTCCTGTCGCTCAACAGCCCACGTCCGAGCCTCGCATGAGACAGAACTCATGAAAAGGCAAAGGGGGGAAAGTGAAGCGTACAGTGCGGAGCACATCTCTCCCGTCACCCTCCCCCTCGGGACGCCGGACCGGCGGTCTTCATCGCCACGACCACCAGCCCTCTCGATCGGCAGGCTATCCGAAGCCCGCCTAGATGGCGCCGGTTAGAGTGAGTAAATCTTGAGTGAGTATCAGTAATTATGGTCGAGTTTCCAATTGAGCAAACACAATGATAAATTATGAATAGTAATAATCTTCGTTTTTAATGGTAAAGCCCATCGCACATACCATCTTTAAAGGGTCAGTAATCTTACACTTAATGATGCTTGGATTAGACCTAGACGAATTTCGTCTCTGGATAGGTGGCGTTAACGTTACGATATCAACCGGTTCCTATAAAATTTAACACCGGTCGTGATGTATGCTTAATCACCCATAATTATTGCCTTTGTAGGCAGACGGGCATACGGCCCACCGATGGTGAGTGGTTACCGTCGCCCATGGACTTCAGCAATGCCAGGGGCAGAGCCAAGCCACAGCCTTTGTTTTGTTTTTTTTTTCGTGTCCCGAAAGACTGAATTAATTATCAAAAGAAGCGTTTTATGTCGAGCATAATACATCAACTTATTTATACAAAACCATCATAATCTGTTGTTGTTATATTATCAAAGGAGTATGCTTCGTTTAGTCTATCTTCAAAGAAAAATTAATAGTCTATATTTAAGATTGCCATGTTATTTAGAACAAAGTCTTCTCATTAATAAATATTTTCTACCAACAGCGCGTAGTATTAATTTACGTAACTTAACAAGATGAAAAGGAATTTTTGTGTTTGTGTTTTGTGGATTTTTTAATATCAGTTTTCTTGTTTAATATTATGCTTCTAATGTCAAATGTAATATATTGCATGAGGTATAGATGCTAATATTTTATTGTAATGCGTTAATAAGTTTTTATTTATTTATTTAATTTGTTGCTCCAATAATGTGATCGTCAATATAAAACATTGACAAATTGACAAAGTACATGACAGATGTCACCTCAATTTTAAGTGCAATCTACAGTGCATTAGTTGACAGCAACCTCAAATTAGAAATGTAAGGGCAATTGAGTAAAAATACAATGAATAATTTTAAGAAATATGAAATCCAGAATAATCCCTTTCTCTAAGTAACAAAAGTTTTAATATCTACATTTATTAGAAAAAGTATATAAATAAAACTAGATTACATTTGATCAGATTAATTATTATTAGGTTATATTTAGTTGGCAAATGATCTACGCCAGATTTTATTTAAGACTAGCTGACCCAGCAGACTTCGTAGGGCCTCAATCGATAAATAAAAGACCTAAACTTATGTATAAAATAAACTTAAAAACTCCGTCCGACGGGGGACACATCAAAGGGAAAACAAAATTGTTATTTTTATTTAATTCCGAGCATTTTCATATATATTTAAACCTTCTCAGGACTTCCACTAATAATTCAAGACCAAAATTAGCCAAATCGGTCCAGCCGATCTCGAGTTTTAGCGAGACTAACGAACAGCAATTCATTTTTATATAAATAGAGATTAGAATAAGTTATACTTTATTTGAGTTTCATTAGTTAACCAAAAGTAATGTAGACAAAATAATGATAAGTACATTGAAAGATTAAACACCCAAGTGCAAGTAATTTATGTTTGTGAACATAACTGCATAATTTTAATGATCTTCTTCTTCTTCTAGTCCTTATCCCAGATGAAATGATGACACAAATCGTTGTGCGATCATATTTAGGCTTAAATATTATACTTCGAACTATATTTTTTTATGTGAGCTTAGAAAAGATTTGTGGTATAGTTCAATGACCTTTTGATATCGGAAGTGCTCTGAGGAAATGTTTCAGATGATTCCACCATATCGTTTTTATCATCGCATCGCCAGCCACCGGAGTAGAGTTCGTTCATACTACCTGGAGCCACTGCGTTCACCCACACTGCGTTTCCACAGATCTTTTTTGGCACGAACCATCCGGCTTTGGAATGAGCTCCCCTCCACGGTGTTTCTCGAGCGCTATGACATGTCCTTCTTCAAATGAGGCTTGTGGAGGGTACTTAACGGTAGGCAGCGGCTTGGCTCTGACCCTGGCATTGCTTAAGTCCATGGGCGACGGTAACCACTCACCATCAGGTAGGCCGTATGCTCATCTGCCTACAAGGGCAACAAAAAAATATATATAGTAAAAACTACTACGAATATTACAGTACTGTTTCCCGTTTGAATTTTTTCCTATTTAGTCTATTTCTACTCTACGAAAATAGTTTTCGTAGTCACGAACAACTAAGATGCTATTCTATTGACATTTGAATACTGCGTACAGTACGAGATTTTTTTTGTCTTTAGCGAGCATTGGGTAGTGTTATGCTAAAAATATTTAGCGGACGAGAATATGTATTTTTATCAGTCAATTTTAATTAAGGAATATACTAGCTTACGACAAGTAGAAAAGGTAGTAAATTACATGTGTACTTACGATTATAGTTAGACATCATGGCCCAGGAGATTTGGTTATTCTTCTTCTTCCTTCCTTCCTTCCTTCCTTCTTCGTACACTCTTGACAGAGTAGTCGTGGTCATGCATCAGTCGGATCCTGCGATACCGATGCTATCGCGATGCGACGCCTTGTGGCACGATGTTTCGCAGAGTGAGAGCAATAATTTATGTTGGTGTGAGTCACTGATTTTATGAGGTCGGTCCATCAGGTTGGAGATCGTCCGCGATTTGGTTATACGTGATATCTATATTAATATTAATACGTGAAGCAAAAACTTTGCACCCCTTTTTACGAAAATTGCGCGGACGGAGGAGAATGAGATTTCCCACACTTATAGCGAATTAGGAGTGCAGAATGATTTTTTTTTTAAATTATGCATAAAATATACATTAAATCAATTTAAAAAACATTACACACACTACCATGTATTTGACACAACACATACATATAAATATACTCTTTGTTTATTGTCAATTGTCAAACTTTTGTTATTGTTTAAATTCTGTGGTCAAATTGAGAATAGATATTTTGTTTATTGCTTTGATGGGTGGACGAGCTCACAGCCCACCTGGTTGTTAAGTGGTTACTGGAGCCCATAGATATCTACAACGTAAATGCGCCACCCATTATGAGATATAAGTTCTAAGGTCACAGCATAGTTATAACGGCTGCCTCGCCCTTCAAACCGAAACGCATTACTGATTCACGGTAGAAATAGGCAGGGTGGTGGTACCTACCCGTGCGGACTCACAAGAGGCCCTACCACCAGTAATAACCAGTAGATTCTTATTGGTTGGTCTTTAATATTATTTATCTATAGTGTAGTTTGGGTGAAATCTGTGATTATATTATATAAGTTTAAGTGTTTGATAATGTAATGCTTAAACTTTTAATTTCAATTAATTATAGTCGAATCTCGACTACTGCGGGACCACTAGTGAAAGTAAAATAACGAATTCCCTTAATTGAAACCGTTCACAGGTCGCACGTGCATTCTCGCGTGTTTCAAACGTAGCTATTCCTCTATTCCGTATGATAAATCTTTTTGTTTTCTCACAAAAGGCTTGTTCGCAGCAAAACAAAGAGCAACGCTTTCTCCCGACATCCGTACAAATAGCCCTGAGTCCTTCCGACGCGTTAGCCCAATTATTGAGATAAATCGTACCTAAGGGAACAGGATTTCGCTTCGCTGACCTAGAAATGTTAGCGTTCTATTCTATTTTTGTTATATCAACATCAATTAGTTTTTTTTTTTAAACGCACCCGTCTATTGCGGTGGTTCTCAAAGCAAAGAAATGTAAAATATTTTTTAAGCTATTACATAGATTTTATCGCGGGCTTTGAGCACGGCGACTGAATCAAGAAATTTCGTAACGAAAATAACCTGACACCCCCACTACACCTACTATGTAGCTCGCGTTCAACACATTGCGCTTGTGTAGTGCTTGTGAATAAGCGCGTGGCGTGACGTCACACTGCATGCGCATCATGAAAAGTCTGCCCATCTCTCTCTCGCGCGGTCTAGCTTATGAGTGTGAAGGGGACAGTTAATGTTTTGCTTTTATTAATGTTTAATATAGCGTGGTCTTGTTTTATTATTGTTTTAATATTAAATTATCATTGTCTAATTATAATTGCATAAGTTGATAAAAAATGCTATGCAATAGCTTTACCGCGGCAGTTCCCGAGTGTCACACGTTATTTTTTTTAAATTAATTTATTTGTTATTCGAATTCATGCACAAGTTATGCCAAAGGTACAATGGCGGACATAATGCCTGAGGCATTCTCTATCAGTCAACCAAGGGTGGTGTATGGAGTCCTGTGGTAGGTGCATTACTTTTTGCGAAAATAACAAAATTAATAATAATGTTATATACATATACAAACACATACACGGTATACATTAGTTTATATTAGAGACGGTCATTAGTTTAGTAGCTAAACGCAACGCGGCACGATTCCCAAGAGATGGCAGCACGATTGTGGTGTCGTCGGAACTCGGCTAACTTCGTGCTACGACAGAGCCTAGTCGATGGAGGCGCGTAGACGCCATCACACTTACCAACCAGCCTTCTTGAAGAGCGGTGCCTCCGTTCTAAGAACTGTCAAACGTTTTTAGTTGGCTAACGTCAAGAGAAGATTTATAAATTGTTCGTGATTGGTCTACTCAATATTTCTCTTAGCTCGATCACCCTATTCGCTCTTACGATATCTGACGATGGTGTCAATAATGTGGCTTCTCCGACAAATATATATATCGTATATCATCACACACAACAACGTACACAATATTAGTTATATTATTATAATAATATAAAAGACAAATTTAGACGCGCTATTATTTATCACAATTTTCACATTTGATTAGTTACCGATATTTTGTTGCAAGTACCACGATTACGACGAACAATTTTTGTGTTTTTGGACGTCAGCAAAACCAGGGTCAAAGTCAAACCGTGGCGTACCGTTAAGTACTCTCCAAAAGCCTCGTTTGAAGAAGGACATGTCACAGCGCTCGGGAAAACGCACGTATAGGATACGTGGAAGTGAGTCTGCACGCAGTACCACTATCTTGGATATTTCTACTGTGAAGTAATAATGCGTTTTGGTTTGAAGGATGGGGCAGCCGTTGTACTATAAAAATTTAAACATAGAACGCATTTCTCGAGGTGAGTGGCGGCATTTACGTTGTTGCTACCTACAAGCTCCGGTAACCACATAACTTAACTTACGCTGTTATTAAGCATCCTTCATAGTATGTGATTGGAGTATTTGTTCATACGTACTCAAAAAATTTGTTGATACTGAGAATTAAAAATAAGGTTTATTTAGAATTTTGAATAACGACTTTAGTGTTTATTTTTCTTGCCCTATTACTTACTGGATGAGTCTATGGCCCTATTGGTGTTAAGTGGCTATTGAAGCATAATGCCATGATGACTTCAAGGTTGAAGTGTACAGCAGTATTACGGTTATAAGCGTAGCGGGCTGCGTATGATTTACGCAAAGATAATGTATGTCAAGTTTCGCATTTCTTATCAAATGGGCCGTATGCTCGTCTCTACTTTTTTTTTATTGCTTCGATGGGTGGACGAGCTCACCGTTCACCTGGTGTTAAGTGGTTACTGGAGCCCATAAGCATCTACGCCATAAATGCTCCACCCACCTTGAGATATAAGTTCTAAGGTCTCAAATATACTCGTAGTTTCAACAGCTGCCCTTCAAACCGAAACGCATTACTGCTTCACGGCAGAAATAGGCAGGGTAGTGGTACCTACCCGTGCGGACTCACAAGACTTCTTACCACTAGTAAACACTATTTTCGAACACTACTTCTATTCCAAAACCAAAGTAAAAGATTTTAAATACACGGTTCTTCTTCTTCTTCTTAGCCTGTATCGCTCTTGACAGAGTGCTCGTGATCATCACTTTAGGTGGCAAACTTCACAACCCGCCGCCCCTCCTATCTGACGGCCACCTTCCTCGGGGCATTCGTGTAATGATGATGAACCATTCACTGCCGCTTTTATGTGGTCAGTCCACCTCATAAGCGATCAGTTATGAGGGACTACAGGGGAGCGTCAACGGCGGAAGGAGCCGAGGAGAGACCAAAAGAGGAGGAAGAGCTTGAAGAGGTCATCTCTCGCTTGATGGAGACGAATCCACCGTTACAGTAGAAGAAGCACCGCCATCTAACTCTCAAATCGAACCAGCACATCATTTCATCACATTATTACATCATCGCCTCATTCACATCCATTTCATTGCCATCCATCAAAGTCATCCAAGCACAAACATATCCACAGTGCGTTTCCAGAGGTCTTTTTTGTCACGCTCCCCTCCACCGTGTTTCCCGAGCGCTATGACATGTCCGTCTTCAAACGAGGCTTTTAGAGAGTATTAAGCGGTAGGCAGCGGCTTGGCTCTGTCCTTGGCATTACTGAAGTCCATGGGCGACGGTAACCACTCACGATGGGCCCTGTGCTCGTCTGCCTATAAGGGCATTAAAAAAAACCCCTGCCTCGTTAGGGAGTTTAAGCCAGGGCAGAGGGATTCTCCTGAGGCCAGATCCGTGTCCCCGTAAGGAGACACGAACACTCGACGGCATAGTTCTGTGGCGAGTAGCCATCATACAACGCAAGATAATTGACAGATGCCTGAATCTCGCTTACGACATTTTCAAGATAAAGCGCATATATACAAGTTCCGAACAACAACATTCGGACCGTCGCTCTACCGAGCAAATATCACCCGCTCGGTGGAAGATCTTCCCTTTGTCGTATATCTCCCACAGTTCTAAGATTTTCAAATACAAAATGTGTTTAAGTAGCAAACACAGCTCGTGAATAATGTAAACAAATTCAACACGAACTTCCTGGGCTTGTACGAACTATTGCAATCTCCTTAGCACAGTAGACGCGGCCTAAGCATGATATATCGTTCCTAAGAGATTGCGTAACATGCAATGCAGTCCCCCCGTCAAACTTTGTACCGTTAAATATATATCGTGAACTGCTGCGTTTGAAATCCAATTTAATGGTGCATTGTTAGGCTGTGGTATGGTTTCGTTCGGTTAAAAAGTACGTCAAGTGACTGCAACGTTTTTTAATACGGTTTTATTAGCTTCAGACGTATGTGTGTTTGGAACGGAATCTTTGAACATGATTTTGACTCCCTTCAAAACGTCGGATTAACTCGAAATTTGGTATACTTATTAAGGACCGATGACAATTCAAAATTTAAAAAAATTTAAACAAAATATTGAAAAAAGTTGAAATTCTACTAAAAAATGAAAAATAAATAATAGTTTAAAAAAACGAATAATTTGTAAAAGAATAACTACTTATACCATGCACCTCACGCTTTTTTACAATAATTTCATTTTTTCTTACACTTTTTTTAATTCAAACTTATTTTCTATTTTTTAGTTGGATCTTCTATAAAAGCGTATTTTGTTATTTTTTTTAAACTATTATTTATTTAATTTTGTAAAAATGTTTTTTTTTATCAAAAATCATTTCGACGGGTAAAAAGATTAAGCGACATTTCGCTTAATTCGCGCCGTTAAGCTTTGTAATTAAAGGTGCGTTTTATTTGGTATTAGCAACAACAGTTCGATTTTTTTAATTGAATCTCAACTAAGTTTGCTTCATTCAAATAGTTGGAAAAAAAGGGTGCGTGTACTTATGTACGCGCGTAAGAAGTTTTTAATCAATTTGAAAAAAAAATCGATTAAACAACACCCTCAAACACGCAGATTGGACATCCCTTTTGTTGACATCGTATAAATACGGTAAAAAAAAAAAGAAACAGAAAGTTCACCTGCGGCTATATTCAGACTCGCCCAGTTACGTCGGTCGTATTGTAATGAGCGATTTAGTGTACAACTTCATTCTGTTAATTTTGTGTTACGGTGCGCGCGCATCGTAAAATTTCACTCTCATCAATTTTCCATAATGCGCCTAAAGAAGTATAACTTCAAAAAAAATTGTTACGATATTTTTTCCAAATTTTAAACTTTAAATAGCTCTTCTGTAAAGTAGCAAAAATTTCGATTAAACCAAATAGCCTTTTACCTGTCAATGTAGAGATTTCTGCAAAATATATGAAAATAAACTCAGCACTAAAAGGGTTAAAGTACAAAATGTCGCGCGCGAGTAATTTCAAAAAACGATGTTTTGATACAGATTGCGATAATCACAGATGCTATTTTCATTAGTCATTAATAAATTCAATCAAAGAATTGCTAAAAAGTCTGCTAAAAAAGTCGTCGTGGCCTAAAGGATAAGTATAATAAGTGTTCGAATCCCAGGCGGGTTCCAATTTTTCTAATGAAATACGTACTCAACAAAGCTTCACGATTGACTACCACGGTGAAGGAATAACATCGTGTAATAAAAATCAAACCCGCAAAATTATAATTTGCGTAATTACTGGGGTAGGACCTCTTGTGAGTCCGCACGAGTAGGTACCACCACCCTGCCTATTTTTGCCGTGAAGCAGTAATGCGTTTCGGTTTGAAAAGCGGGGCAGCTGTTATAACTACACTGAGGCCTTAGAACTTACATCTCAAGGTGGATGGCGCATTTACGTCGAAGATGTCTATGGGTTCTAGTAACCACTTAACACCAGGTGGGCTGTGAGCTCGTCCACCCATCTAAGTAATAAAAAACAAAAATACTATTCTAAAATTTCATGTCCAAATTAAATACAACATAGAGATTATAACGAATTCTTATGATATGAAATAGTGGAAGCTTTTAATCATTTTTCGGTACAAAAGCGTTCTTTGCGTTATCAAGTCGTGCTTCCGCTACGGATATGAAATGGTCCGAGCACAGCTCTTTCAGCTTTTAAATATTTCATGCATCTGTTGCCTTTGAATTATCCTTTCACATTCCTACACTTTGCTTCCATTATCTCTTTTAAAAAGCTATTTTTTTTAAGGGATTTTATGACTCGGTAACTGAGTCCTTTAAGTCATGTCTTATTTTAATTTATATTCATATTTTTATGAAAAATGATATTATGGAGTGAAATGAATGAAGACGATTAATTTGAGACATTAATCAACTGGGATGAAATTAAATGAAATGAAATGAGATGATATGGGATGAAATATAATCTCAGTAAAATGGTGGTCGTTTACTAAGATATTTTCAGTGGACTTTTTGGAGGATCCCGAGAAGTTACGTCCAGCGGCTTTGTTTCATTTTCCCACATTTGTGCACTTTCACAGATATTAAACAGTTAATAAACCACCGTTATTACACGTTTAAACCTGAAGAAACACTAAATAGACAAAATAAAACAAATCACACAACTTCACTCCTCGCGTTCCCGCCAAAAAGTTTCTTTAAAAAGCTATATAGTTTTATTTTAACCTACCCGCCATACTTCAATATAGCTGGCAATGGCCGCGTTTTGTATTGCGAAACGAAAGAGATGTGTATAAAATTAATTTAAAATCCAAAGATATACGTAAATTGTTTTAGGGCCTTTAGTAAATCAAATAGTCAGTCAATCAATCAAAATATCTTTACGTACATCTATACTAATCTATACTAATACTAATACTAATTTATTATAAAGAGGAAAGATTTGTTTGTTTGTTTGTATTGAATAGGCTCCGAAACTACTGAACCGATTTAAAAAAATCTTTCGCTGTTTGGAAGCTACACTATTCCCGAGTGACATAGGTTACAATATTTTTTAACAAAAAATAGGGATCCTTACTAAAACATAAGGAGTTATTAAAAATTACCTAAAATATTTTTGCCCTGCGAAAACTATTGATGATAGAATATAATAATGTACTACGACTTTGTAGAACACATTATTATTTACAAAAAGTATGACGATAGCATAATAATATGTCTAACTGTTATAGTTATGCCGTAATAAGTGCTTTTTTTATTTAAAAAAATAAAACAACGTCAAATATCGTTGAAATTTTCGTTAAAGACCCGAGCGAAGCCGGAGCGGGCCTCTTGTTGTGTATAAATGTATTTGACTCGACGTGCGTTTGCCGATAATTTTGAACGCAATTCCTAGACCGATATAAAAGATATTATTATATAAAAACCGGATCCTAATTATTTCTGTTTTTTTTTTCTTTCAGAAATGTTTTCTTAATTAAAACAGAGATTATTAAAGCTATGACGCCTTCGTTAGTTGGTTTTGAGTAAAACAATAATATTCCTTCAAAAAATATTAGCTATCGGTCTATCGAGAAATATAATCTCGCTCCTAAAGTAATTGGTGCTTTAATACTGTTAGATTAAATTAGTTTCTAACTTGTTTGATCACTATAAGAAGCGATAGATATAATTGGCTAAATACAAGGCATGAATTGAACATGATTTTTATACAAGATTATTTAATGTTGTTTTATATTTATATTTACTAGAGGTCCCGCAGTAGTCGAAATTCAACTATAATCAATTGGAATTGTAAGTTTGTACACTATTATGATTGTATTTTATACTTCTATAATCACAAATTTCGCCAAGACTACACTATAAAAAATATTAACAAAGACAAACAATATTTAATCTCAATTTGACAACAGACGTCAAGAACAAAAGTTTGACAATAAAAAGTATGCATGCGTGTGTGCGTCAAATACATGGTACGTATTTTGTGTAATTTTTTCTTTATTGACTTAATCTATGTTTTATGCATTATTTTAAAAAAATATTAGCATTGTGCACTTCTTCTCTATATTCTCTATAAGTGTGGAAAATTTCATACTCCTCCGTCCGCGCAATTTTCGTAAAAAGGGATACAAATTTAATGTTGACTTTGTCTAATATGCGAAATGACTTCTACAAGTATGTACTTGTAAAAAGAACAATGACCCCTAATTAAGATTCCCTGTGTTATGGGTACTAGAGACTGACATACATATACGTGTAAATATTTACATATATAGATGAGAAACACCCAGACAAAGAGCAGAAAAACCTGTTCACCACATTAATGTTTGCCCGATTGCGGAATTGAACCTACGACCTTCGGTGCAAAAGTCAAAAGCGCTAACCACTCTACCAACGAGTCAGTCGATACCATAAGTTTTTTAATACGCTTTTATTAGCTTCAGACGTATGTATGTTAGTATGTAACGGAATCTTTGAACATGATTTTGACCCCCTTCAAAACGTCGGATTAACACGAAATTTGGCATACTCAATAAGGAGCGATGACAATTCAATATAAAAAAAATTTACAAGATTGAAATTCAACTAAAAAATGAAAAATAAATAATAGTTTAAAAAAACTAAAAAATGCGCTTTTAAACCTGCGTGGGTTGCTTTTCAGGATATTATCAAGATAACCCTTGTACTCATATCTGTTCATAAAATATTTATAACTACTGATACCATGCACCCCACGCTTTTTTTACAGTAAAATCATTTTTTCTTACACTATTTTTAATTCAAATTTATTAAAATTTATATCCCATTTTTTAGTTGGATTTCTATAAAAGCGTATTTTGTTAGTTTTTTTAAACTATTATTTATTTTTCATTTTTTAGCTGAATTTCAATTTTTTCAAATATTTTTTTTTTATATATTGTATTCTCATCGGTTCTTAATAAGTATACCAAATTTTGAGTTAATCCGTCGTTTTGAAGGGGGTCAAAATCATGTTCAAAGATTTCGTTACAAACATACATACGTTTGAAGCTATTAAAAGCGTATTAATTATGTAGCTATTTCATTTTACGCGTGAGGATATTGTAGAAGATCCAAAGATTGTTTAAGCCTAAAAACACAGATATAAAGACTCCCAAAAGCGAAGTAAACTCGTTCGGCGGGAAAAAGAAATCACGTCTTATCGAATCTGTTTCACCTGTAAATGGTGCTCGGAATGAATCCTGGATGTGATTGTCCAACATTTATCTTAATAATGGCCCCCAGCCTTCGCTTTAGAGATAACTTGTTTTCTATCTGAACGAAACACTCATTTATCTTGGGTCGGTGTTGGTACGAAACGAAAGAGCTGATTTTAGAATTTCGCCATGTCACTTGTAGGCATTGCTGTTCGGTGGGTTGTAACTTTTTTATGAACGACTAACTTAATAATGATCAATTCGTCTATAAATGGGATATAATTCGAAACTACTTCTGTTATAAATCCTCCATCAGTCGAAGTCGTCGTGGCCTAAAGGATAAGACGCTCAGTGTAACTATGCGACCATGCCAGTGTTCAACCCCTGCTGGCGTGCAGTTAGTAGAAAGGCGATTACGGATAGACATTGAATGGTACTAAGATTTGGGGCAACATCCATTGCATTAATTCTGGTCTATAATGACTATGCTTTTAAATAATTCAAAAAGCAACCTTTGAATTCACGTAGGTGAAGTATAATTCCACATAAATTGTTTATTTGATTACTTGGACAGTACGCCCAAAAACGCTGCTTGGATGTGGTAAAGGCGTATATGGAGAAGAATTACCTCACACAGAAGGGTGCCGAAAGCTGGGCAAAGTGGAGGGGCTGAAGTCGGAAATTGGACCTTGGCCCTAGATTGGGAAAACGCTTGGAAGAAGAAAAAGAAGAAGACAACGAAAACTATCTACGTGCTTCTGTCGAATAACACTGACATTTGAGCGAATAATAGCGATATTACGGACGAAAATATCAAATATATGTATGTGCTCCGATCGCAAAATTTTGGTATTGCATTTCTGTTGGCTTTGGCTTAAGTTATTGGGGTATGGCGATTCTGTTGTGGTTTTTTAGTAAATCCGACAAGTTCTGTCTACGGCCTTCCAACGTATGGTATTACTGGTGGTAGGACCTCTTGTGAGTCCGCACGGGTAGGTACCACCGCCCCGCCTATTTCTGCCGTGAAGCAGTAATGCGTTTCGGTTTGAAGGGTGGGGCAGCCGTTGTGACAATACTGAGACCTTAGAACTATATCACAAGGTGTGTGGCGCATTTACGTTGTAGATGTCTATGGGCTCCAGTAACCACTTAACACCAGGTGGGCTGTGAGCTCGTCCACACACCTAAGCAATAAAAAAAAAAAAAAGAAGTCAGACGAGTTCATTTTGACTTCAAACCCTTTATTTTGGTTAAATAGATTTATATTTTACTTTGGAACCTAATGATTTTATAAGGACTTAGATGTGTCCTTTACTGTCAATTAAAATAACTATAAAAACAGTGCCTCCAAAATTTGTAATTCAGTTAAATTTATCTTTGTTACTTTAGTATAACATTTAAGCAATCAGTTTATAAATGAAGAAAAAAATAATTAAAAACCATTATTTATTCACTAACCTAAATATATCGTCCTTTCTAACAATATTATCAGACACATTTGAAAAAAATATTTATAGAGACATATTCATAATTTATTAACCTCTATTTGCAGATTAACATCAAAAGAGAAATCAAAACTACATAACTAATGGGTTTACATAATTAAAAATACTTTTACGGCTATCCTGGCGTTTGTATTTGTCATTGTTTCTGACAATGCTAATACTTTTGTTTGTCGTGGTCACGAAAGACTAACAGTTTTAATATTGTCAGTACCTAATGTTCTAATGAAACAGGCATTTTCATGAATACGTGGACGTTCGAAGCAATTTTCCGAATCTACCGAGTCACGTACCTGTACTGATCATGTACCGCTTGGAGATTTCTTAACGACGAAAAAATGGCTTAAGTCCAATTTATAACTAATGCTACTGTCTTGCAGCTGAATTCGCTCTTTCCATTACGGATTCCGGTCGTGCTCACAGATTCGATACGGAAAATTGAGTTGCAAGCTCAAACCTTAGCCGGGGAGAGCGTGAAACATTTTCGGCCAATCAAATCCTTGAGAAATGGTTGCGATTCGTCTTTTTGTCTTTTCTATGTTTTTATTTTATTTTATTATTCTTAGTATCTTCAATTTTCGTCAGATAATTGAAATAAATTTAAATTCAAATACAGTTAAATCCAAAACCAGCGTTTGTTATAAATATTTTTCTAGTAAAACAAACTTAAACATCAAGATAAAAATGTTTAGGCTCTAGTTTGTGCAATATTCAAATATTGTTGGGTTACACTTCAGACGTTCGTAAGTAAAGTATATACGTAACCGCATCCGCAAGATCAACTCTGAAACTAAGTTTAATAAAATTTAGTAAGCATGCTTATTATTTTAAATCAGAACTGTCGCACACTAATGCTATAGGTATTACAAACAATTTATCTATTTTATTGCTAGAAAAAAAAAGAACTTTATTAATACAATGGCTTTAAACATACGTAATGTACACTTTGTACACTTTCTTAATTTAATATAAGACTTTCTTTGTTTAATAAAGAACAAAGAATGAATAAAGAGTATCTTCGAAGAAATATTAAAATTTAAATTTTAAAATGCAAATACATTCCAGCGATACGCTGCGAGGTATGTAAGTTGTAAGAACTAAAATTTTGCTTGGTTTCGGGTAATTTTATTTAAGTTTGTTTTGAATGGATGAACAAGCTCACTGTGCACCTGATATATAGCTTTTCTGAGCCCGGAGATAACACGTCTCAATTTAGACACTGTTCGAACGGGCATTACCCTTCCTTCTCTTTCTCTCTCTTCTTGGCTATTTATCACATATAGTGATGGAGTCAACTTTCGTTACTTTTGTCCTTCATTTTACTCTATCTTTGACGTCATTATCACTAATAATGCATTCCTTCTTGCCCTTCTGCACTACATCTTTTCACCTTATCTTGGGTTTTCCTCTAGATCTTATTTATCGAACTGACATAACCCTAACGAGCCTGTGACGTGTAGGTGAGCTCACGGGGTTCAAACCGGCAGTGTTGCTAATACTGGCCCTAGCAAGAGCAGTGCTTCGCAGAATCTACAACTAGATCGGAATCGCGACCCACTGAGAAGATCCGGCGAGAAACTCAGTGGGCTGTGTCTGTGGGTTAAAAGGGTAGAAGCTAGATAACTTGAAAAAAGGAAAACTGCTTTGTTAACAAAATACGTGAAGACCTTTCTCCGTAGATTCTAAATGTTTTTATTCTGTTTTGAGCCTATTTTCAAAACAAAATTAAATACGACCGATACAATGAAAATTGTAATCCGAGTCACCGAACTATTCCAATAACCATTCCTTTAATCAATATTACGTACAATCCATTGAGCGGTTCGTGGTTTAAATAGGATTAAAACGAATTTCGCAATACTGTTTACGTAATTACTTCACGCGTACGTTAATTACCGTCTAGCATAGTAACGTGTCGCATTTTCGCTCAATACCCGTCGCACTGATTGCCGGGTCAATGCGGTGTTTCCAATTAGTCCTTTTCAATCAGGCCTCGATGGAAAAACCCTTTTCACGATTATACAGCCTATATTGAAGACAGGTAGAACAGATGAATCCTATACGACAGAACTATGTATGCCTATTTGGGAATAATATGACGTCAAACACAACTGGATCCACACATTCGACTCGGTCGATCGAAATCGAAATAAACTATATTATCCTTAGCTGTCTAGTGGTTTTAGTGTTACGATTTTAATATTCTTTCAGGTTGTGTGGTATTGACTTACCACTACAGCTTGGGGGGGGGGCAGTGTTCTAAGTGCCTCTCAGTACCAGCATGAACGCCTGGCACTGGCATTTACTGGTGGTAGGGTTTATTTTAAGCCCGAACTGGTAGGTACTACCATCTTGCCTGGTTTTGCCACAAAGCTGTCATGGGTCCCGTTTGAAAAGTGGGATAATAATTATATAGTACAACGGTACGTTTAAAAGCGGCATTGAATTTTTTTAATTATTATGCCCTAACAATCTAATTCACCAAACTACGTTAATTTCGGAACACCAAAAATCTATTTCGTCACTGCCCTTTCAAAGTGTCACGACCGGGCTTTTGGCGAAACACAAATAAACTCAATCGCCACATCTACAATAGATGACAGAAAATAACAGTATCCACAAGCTGGTCCAGTGAAACATAGTTGATTTAGAAAAGGAGTTATTTTCGGAACATTTGAAGAGAAACTTTGGTCAGATCAAAACAGTTGATTCGAATATCGGCGTATTTTATTTCTAGAGCCTTCTAAATACGAAAAATAGTTATTGACCATAATTTTGTTCTATTTACATTTTTTTTTTTTTTTTTTATTGCTTAGATGGCTGCCCCACCCTTCAAACCGAAACGCATTACTGCTTCGCGGTAGAAACAGGCAGGGCGGTGGTACCAACCCGTGCGGACTCACAAGAGGTCCTACCACCAGTAATTTTGGGAGATTCAAAATAATTTATGGAACATGCTTCAAATTTTGACAGAAAACTTAGTCTCTCAAAGAGTCCGCCAAAACTGGCTACTGTTAAAATATTTTTAAATTATTATGTTATTAAGATATTATTTAAAGGACTATATTTAAATTAGTTTAACTAAAATTATATACGAATAAAATAAACAAACTCATACATAATACAGTTTCCCAGACATCATATTTCATTATGTTATCAGATCATCGCTAACACCACGCCTCATAAAATTCAAAACACTGTCTTTATCCTCACAAAATTCTCTCAATAAAGAAGGCTTTCGTTAAAATAATTCACTTTAAAAACATGGCGGACCCTTATCAAACTAGCCTCAAGACCGTTCATTTAAAAAGAACGTAAGTCAAGAACTAAAGATTTTAAATTTGTTCATTATACGTGTCGCAATAAGTTTCCCTTTTCCTTGTACATTTTTCAAAGTCGTGTAACCGAATTTAAGTGTGTGTTGCTAGCGAGAGAAAGACCACAAGGAGACCGCACGTGGCGTAGCAAATTGCTTTCAGATGAGACATTACATTAGGCGGTACATGCTTGGCCTGTGTAATAATAATGCCGTGTTTAAATATTAGCAATCTTATGTAAATCAAATGGAATTTCATGTTCATTTTTTTGAAACGAAGTTACTTATGGGACGATGTGAAGAGGTATCTTAACCGGGATAAAACGTCCGTAACGTAAGATTTTTATTAGTAATGCACTCAGTGTACAACTTAACTTTGTAATAACGTATAAATTAGTAATGCACACAGTGTACGACTTAACTTTGCAATAACGTACAAAAAATAACAACGTGCAACATTATGCAAACAACCGTGAATGAAATGTACCACAATAAGTTCGCACGTTACCGATTGACCGTGGGTTGTTGCGAAACCTCCAGTTTTATTTTCTTTATACCTCGAATAGAACTTAAAATTAATATTTTTGTAATAAGGAACTTCATTCCTATCCGGTGTCCCACGACACCACACATATTTTTTTATATCCATTTTACTGACATTTTCATTGCTGATCCGAGAATATACGGAGTCTAAATTCAATTGGATATAACTGACAATGTTTGTTCATTTAGGCCCTGCTCTGTTCAGGAACTTAATAGAGCATGTTAGGAGGCAGTATGGTATGATAGCCATACTTAACGGGGTAGGATAGTCATGACTACACTGTCATTGAGAATTCGGGTTTAAGCTGTAAAGTGTTGGCATCTATGGGAATCTTGTAATGATATTGTTGGGCAGAGAGCATCACGTGATAAATTTACATGTGAGGGCACTACAAAGATATGTGAAGTTGAAGAATAGTGAAGGAAGGTCGGGATTAATGTTTGGGATTAAAGTAAAAATTATTAACTTTTTATCATTTTTAAAATGCCTGTTATCATTAGAAAAGTAGCCGATTCATGCTCAAAGACACTGTGCGCATACATTTTCGCGAAATTCCACAACCTTTGGAGAGATTAAAGGTATTTTAACGCTGGCGCTGGAGAAAGATAAAGATACCTACCAGCACAAAAAACAGCGTTTAGTACTATATTGACAGTGAAACCAATTATCGTTACCAATTTATTTAGGATTTTACAAAATTGCTTTTTTTTGGAATTCCCGAATGATAATTAATATTTAGATAAAAAGGGAAAAGATATGCTTATGAAGACTTAACAAAACACAGCTCTCACCAATTCATAGGCCAAATAAAAAAGTAAAATTTGAAAAACTCAATGGTTTTCCGTAACAGTGTAGTGACAAACTCAATACTGAACTAGAATATTTTCCTAACAAAATTTCGGTTTCGCGCAAATATGCCTACCTCCAAAATATACCTGAATTCCCCTTCAGTAGACCAGCGAACCGATAACAAAAACGGCATGGAATCTAGTTTCCGGTGCCACACCAACGGGAGCGTTCCACGGTTTCAACGGACAAACACGAAACTTAGTTCCGAAATGACACATTTCAATTTTGCGGTCGTTCGAGTTATGGCATTTTGCTTTTAGGGTTATAAAAGTAGCGTACAGTTTAAAACTGAGGACGATTTTTAAAATGCCCAATTAATATCCTAATATCCGAATATAGATTTAAGTTGTTGGGCATTGTTTTTTTACTGGCGGTAGGACCTCTTGGGAGTCCGCGCGGGTAGGTACCACCACCCTGCCTATTTCTGCAGTGAAGCAGTAGTGCGTTTCGGTTTAAAGGGGTGGGGGCGTAACCGTTGTAACTATTTACGTTGTAGATGTCTATGGACTCCAGAAACCGCTTAACACCAGGTGGGATGTAAGCTCGTCCACCCATCTAAGCAATAAAAAAAAGTTGACTTTAAGACACTAAAGGTCACTAAAGAGTAGTGAAACAAAATACTTAATTAATGTAGCTTACTATTTTTTTTTTAAATTGCGTATAACAATAGGTGCTGACGAGTGGAGTGGCTCATCATCTCACATCTCAAAAATTAATGTTCTCCCAATAAATGAATGAAATTCGATCATGCTCGCTGAGAAATGAAAATTTCAATACATTTTATGTCTGATAACTACTATTTATTTTGATATTGACATTTGGAAAAAAAGACTAACACTGAAGCTTGCCAATGGCTCTATAAATAAGAAAAACAAAATCGCCAGACAAGCAGCGGAGAAAATACTATTGAAATATTTTCTCTTTATTTTAACACGCTTGTTAGATAAGGTCGTAGCCCTCAAGTTCGCCTACCCATTCTGGTTTAGCGAGAGGAAATTTGAGCCAAAAAATCCCTTCATTGTAAAAAAGTACAATAATATTGAAAATTCCTTAAATATCTTGTAACAGTTTTTTGGTGTACCTGTGATCTAAAAGCCACGAGAAACAAATCAACAAAAGCTCAAATTGAACTAATTAAATACTAAACTCCAATTGCTATTTAAAACACGTTCAGTAATCAAAAAGGACTTGTCCAAAGCCTTGGCTTTCACAATGTAATTAGTGCATTCACGAACAAGTTTATTGTTCCAGACTAGTAATTAGCTGTAGTATCATTCGGTTTTTATATAAATTATATTTATTGGTACGTTATTCCTTATAGGACGATGCAGAGGGGTACCCTAACCGGGATAAAACGTCCGTAACGTAAGATTTTTATTAGTAATGCACACAGTGTACGACTTAACTTTGTAATAACGTACGAAAAATAACATATTTTTGTATCATTCATTGACCACGATCTCAGAGCGTTCGTTTGCACAATACACTATCTCTTATGCAAACATGCCATGTCATGGAAATATCAGTGTTGCTAAACTTTAGCAAATTTTTTTTTGTAGTATGTTCTTCGATTATTACGAATGAACGCGTTCTTTGTCATTGGCGTCTTTTGGATCTTCATTTGAATATTATCTATTCAATTTACCAACCCGCTCATTTTACATTCATTTTTAGATTCAGATGATTAATGAAATAAATTTTCGACTGAAAATATGAATAATTTTGTGTGTTCGAAAGCAGAAACTGAAACATTACTATCGGTGGTTCGCTTCGACAGACTTGAAAGGTTCTGTTTGATTTGTTGTACTTATTGTAATTAGGACTTTAAGGGACTGTATTAGAAGCGGATTGTAGTTCTTTAAAACTTCTTACTATAAAGGTTTGTGTACTGTACCAAGTGAGATTTGAGTAATCACCATAAACCTTGGTGGACTTAGTACGCGAAGTCCTTTTTTAAATTATTTTTATTGCTTTGGATGGGTGGACAAGCTCACAGCCCACCTGGTGTTAAGTGGTTACTGGAGCCCATAGACATCTACAACGTAAATGCGTCACCCACCTTGAGATATAAGTTCTAAGGTCTCAGTATAGTTACAATGACTGCCCCGCCCTTCAAACCGAAACGCATTACTGCTTCACGGCAGAAATAGGCAGGGCGGTGGTACCTACCCGCGCGGACTCACAAGAGGTCCTACTACAAGTAATTACGCAAATTATAATTTTGCGGGTTTGATTTTTATTACTCGATGTTATTCCTTCACCGTGGAAGTCAATCGTGACCATTTTTTAAGTACGTATTTCATTAGAAAAATTGGTACCCGCCTGCGGGATTCAAACACCGGTGCATCGCTAGATACGAATGCACCGGACGTCTTATCCTTTGGGCCACGACGACTTCAAAAACAACCTTTTACAACACTTGTTAGATTCGTATTTACTTCAGGTTATTGGAAGTTGTCAATGATTAAAAAGCTTGGGGTGAGTTCAAACAAAATTAATTACGCAGAAAAGCACAGACATACTAAAGCTGAAAGTAAAGCTGAAGTGAATAGTGCATATATTAATTAATTTACAGACAATTTCGTACTTAAATTTAATTCGTACATTCGCTGCAACATACATATCACTAATCGCTCGCACAATGAAAAACCCAGTTGCACGAAACAGATATTACAAATGGATACACTTTATCAATGGCGGACTTGTGACGTAAATTGTTCATTTTTTTATTGTCTTTTGAAGCAATTCATCCATGTATATGTCTGAACAACCTGAAGGATTTTAGTGAGGTGACGTGTAAACATAANTTCGTACATTCGCTGCAACATACATATCACTAATCGCTCGCACAATGAAAAACCCAGTTGCACGAAACAGATATTACAAATGGATACACTTTATCAATGGCGGACTTGTGACGTAAATTGTTCATTTTTTTATTGTCTTTTGAAGCAATTCATCCATGTATATGTCTGAACAACCTGAAGGATTTTAGTGAGGTGACGTGTAAACATAAGTAGATGATGACCGAGCTTTGCTCGTTTTTTTTTTTTTTTTTTAACGCCATCTTGTTGTGTCTTTAAAGTGGTTAGTTGCCCTCAATTAAGAAAGATAGTATTATTATTCGCCAATAGATGTCGGGAAGAGTTGATTATTGATAGCACAAATAAAACAACATTTTCTGAAAATAAATCGTAGCTAGATCGATTTATCGCCCCCGAAATCCCCTGTATACTAAATTTTATGAAAATCGTTGGAGCCGTTTCCGAAATTCAGATTATATATATATATGTATATATTAATATACATTATTAATTTTTATTATTAATTATTATTAATACGGCATTAAGTCCGCCAATGTAAATTTTACATGAAGTGTAATAAATAAATAAATAAATATACAAGAATTGCCGGTTGAAAGGTATACGATGAAAATGCCAACCTCTATGACAAGATTTAAATCCGACACTATTTCAAGACAGTGGTGCCAACCTATGAAAGCTTGTAATATAATTTCAGAATAATTGCTCAAATTAATACAGGACTATTTTCAGACGGGATTTAAATTCTGTCGTAATTAAACTCAAAATATTTGGATGGATATGTAAGGATTTTTTTCTGCATCAGTAATTTTGATCATCTTATACCAATTAAAATCTAAATCGTAGTTAGCTTAATATTAGTTGCGTTAACGAAATAACAATGCAGCACTGTCAAAGAAAAACAATTTCTAGAAACATCCTTCGCCATTTTCGTTTTCTCGATAGACGATCTGTTGAACCCTATCAATTAAATAATGCTAAATCAACGAGAAATCCAAGACAGGATCATTGTTATCGTTTCTAACGAATTTCTGATTTTATATTTCTATCAATTACGTTATAATACTGGATTGGCTACTCTTGGAATCGAAACCCGGATCAGCATTGAGAAAAAACTGGAAGGGTCTTTCAATTAAAATTCAATCTTTTGGGAAGTGAATATTGATAATTCTGTTTAAGATATTGCTAGGTAATTAATTCTTTATTGTAAAGGTATCTCAAACAATTGCTCCACAAAATCTTACAAAGGACTCAATATAAAAAGTAAAACCGGATTGTGGAGACAACATATTTAAACTCTTACGGTTTAATCTCACTTTTTTTTCTTTTTTTTATTTCATACGTTTTGTAGGGACAAGATTGTGCACAAGTGCCACATTTCTTCTTCTTAACATGCCAGTACCCTAATTAATCAGTCCCACTAAAAACCCCTTTACATTCCGGGCGATATTTACTCCTGTAAGCGAAGACGGTTACGGTCCAGTTGATGATGATTGTAATCGGAGTTTTTTTTTTTTATTGCCTTTGTAGACAGACGAGCATACGGCCCACCTGATGGTGAGTGGTTACCGTCGCCCATGGACTTCAGCAATGCCAAGGGCAGAGCCAAGCCGCTGCCTACCGCTATGGAGTCCATAGAATTCATAGCGTGAATGCCGCCACCCAATTTCAGTTATTAGCTCGAAGTACCACTTGTTTAATAAAATATAACGGTCGACTCAGAGTGCAACAAGGAACGAAGGACTAATTCGCGGCCGAAATAGATATGATAGTAGCAGCAATCCGCACGATCTCATCAAACGTCCTAAAAGCAGTGATTATACATTTTTTTGGTGGGTTTTAGTAAATTATACTCTAATCTGGGTCTTATCTAATAACGGTCTTACCCTACGTCATGTAGCAGCATGTCGTGTTATCATGCAGCTTAGGAATTTGGCTTGACCTTTATCCTCTTTAGGCTATCTCCAGAAGTATATTCATTACAACGTATCATAGGGAGGGATTTTTTTCTGTTTCATCTCTTGGTATTGTATTTTACTTCATCCCTGTGGTGTGGTGATATGACTTACTTTCTATTATTATAAATGTGTACACAAAAATTTTGATTTTCAGACATCAATTTTTTTTTATATAATATATTATAAAATTATAACGGCCGTCTGGTGTAGTGGTAAGTGACATGGTCACTACACAAGGGGGTCGCGGGTTTGAATCCCGCCAAGGGAAGATATTTGTATGATAAATATAAATGTCTTTTCCAGGGTTATGGATGTATATTAAATATATTATGTATGTGTATAATAAAAATCTTACATTTATTTCCGTTATCTGGTACCTGTAATACAAGTTCTTTACAAACTTAGCACGGGACCAGTTAACGTGCCGTGATTGTTAGTAAATATTTATTTATTTATTTTATTTATTTCTTATATATTGTAGGTATTATATTCTTTAGAAAAATATGTATCCACAAGCGGGATTTAGACTCCGGCATAGTCTCATCAGTTTAACATACATTATTGCTAAGTACATACTTAGTCAATTTAATTATTTTGTATATTAAATGACATATTTTTTGCTTTTTATACCTATTCTATTTTATGCTATTTCGTTCTAACTACTTCTGGTATGGCTTTAAGTCAAGTTCGTATTTGTAAATACTCCATACATATACTTTGAAGAAAAAGATATTGTTTTCAATAAAGATGAAATTGAATTAAATAATGTCTTTGAAATTCGAGGGAGGCCTATGCGAAAGCAAAACAATCTTTGCTGATGTCGAATGTTTAGGAAAAATACATTAATAATAACATGTACCTAAATATGAATTAAGATTGTTATTAAAAGCTTCTTTAGCTTTATTTTTATCTAATGTTTTTGAATATTTACGATTCTTACCGGTGGACTTCTTTAGTGGTGGTAGGACCTCTTTACTGGTGGTAGGACCTCTTACTGGTGGTAGGACCACTTGTGAGTCGGCGCGAATGTACACAAATGAATGTACACGAAAATGTACACAATTTACTTACAAAATTTACTATAATAGTTTATATAGGCCATTCGACCTAACCATCCCAATTAATCTACAGGCTTTTATTTACTTTGTAGAACTCGAAGTTCACAAACGATTTTCGGGGCAAATCTCCGAAGACGTTGCCCACTAATTGTTCGTCAACATCTTTAGCAGATGAAGCGGCCCGCCGGCGTCACTTTGAAGTTTTAACGCGTACAATTTAAATAATTGAAACTTGGCTATGTTTTGTACAACCCAGGGGAACTCGATCGCTTAATAATGATAATCTCTTTTATAAATGAAAGCTCCGGTCGCGACGCACAGCGCCAATTCCGAAAGTTTTTGAAATTTTAATAAAAAAAAAAAAAAAAAATATTTACTAACAATTACGCCACGTTAATGGTCCCGTGATAAGTTCGTAAAGAACCTGTGCTACAGGTACCAGATAACGAAAATAAATGTAAGATTTTTATTATACACATACATATATTTAATATACATCCATATCCCTGGAAAAGACATTTATATTAATCATAAAAATATCTTCCCTTGGCGGGATTCGAACCCGCGACCCCCTTGTGTAGTGACCATGTCACTTACCACTACAACAGATGGCCGTTGAGAGGTTTCTTGTTGCAATCGTGGTTCTATTCCGGACGTGGTCGGTGATTATTTTGTTCGCGAACTCTTATTCAATCTTCTGTATTATTGCTAATATAAAACAATTTTCCAACTTTTTTCTAATCAAATACGTACTCAACAGATGTTCACGATTGACTTCCACGGTGAAGGAATAACATCGTGTAATAAAAATCAAACCCGCAAAATTCTAATTTGCGTAATTATTGTTAGTAGAACCTTGTGAATCTGCGCAGGTAGGTACCACCACCCTGCCTACTTCTGCCGTGAAGCAGTAATGCGTTTCGGTTTGCAGGGTGGGGCAGCCGTTGTAACTACACTGAGACCTTAGAACTCAAGGTAGGTGGTGGCATTCACGTTGTAGATGTGTATGGGCTCCAGTAACCACTTAACATCAGCTGGGCTAGTATTTGTAGTAGTAATATTTGCATTTGTAGTAGTAAATTGAACATTGAGAAAAACTTTAGATAATACTTCAAAGACTGAGACTTCAAAATTGAATCTCCGATATATATTATTATTATTATTATTTTCAGAATTCTGCCTAAGATCGTTTGCTTCACCCTCGATACAAGATGCATTAAAAAATAAACCGAATCCTCCTGTTTTTAGAGTTTAATTCAATATTGTATGGAGGAAGTAATACAAATCAAACAGCCGTGAGTGTTTCAGACAAACACAATTCACTCCAAAGGTCATAAAGGTGATGTTACCAGGAAATATTTCCCGATACCAACCACAACTGAACAATGACTTAAATGTTAAATGATTTGCGTAACTGCTTTAGGGTTTCTGTGAGAGAATAAGGAGTCTTTGAAATAATATACTGCGGATTCAGATCTTGAAGGCAATTAACGTATAATAATACTAGCGGCCCGCTCCGGCTCCGCTCGGGTCTTTAACAAAAATGTCTACGATATTTGACCTTATTTGACGTTGTTTTATTTTTTTAAATAAAATAACACTTATTGCGGCATAACTATAATAGTTAGACATATGCTGTCGCGACACTTTTCGTAAATAATAATGTGTTCTACAAAGTCGTAGTACATTATTTTATTCCATCATCAATAGTTTTCGCAGGGCACGCGACATAAAGAATATTTTAGGCAATTTTGTTACACCTTAGGTTACATTATTGGAGTTCTAGTAAAGATGCGTAATTTTTTCGGGAATAGTGTAGCTTCCAAACAGTAAAAGAATTTTTCAAATCAGTTCAGTAGTTTCGGAGCCTATTCAATACAATCAAACAAACAAACCTTTCCTCTTTATTAGTATAGATTAGTATAGATATACAGTTATGATTCGACTGGACATGTCGTGAACAGTGAAAAACTGTTCATTAGCCCTGAAGTCTGGGTTCGGTTCCCGATCGCAACCACTCTGGCTCATATTCACATGTAACACGAAGGAAACAATATAAATTTCATAAGTATGTATAAATATTGGTTTAGCGTGTTCAGATTTTGTACACGCCTGCAGGGTATTACGAAATAAATCGTCGGCGCCCCCCGTGTCGTCAGAAGTCATTATCCCTGTGGGTCACCTGACTTTCAATTGTACGCATACAGAGGATTACAATCAATTGTATTTTACGATCCGAGATATGTTTGTTACTAACTGACCCGGCAGACTTCGTAGTGCCTCAATCGAGCAATAAAAGACCTAAACTTTTGTATTATAAAATAAACTTAAAACAAACAAAAGGAATCCGTCCGACGGTGGACACATCAAAGGGAAAACAAAATTGTTATTTTTATTTAATTCCGAGCATTTTCATATTTATCTACCCTTTAAACCTTCTCTGGACTTCCACAAATAATTCAAGACCAAAATTAGCCAAATCGGTCCAGCCGTTGTCGAGTTTTAGCGAGACTAACGAACAGCAATTCATTTTTATATATAGAGATATAGAAGATTCTTTGAGGACTATTTTTACTGTATAAAGTGAAGTAAAGTTTACGTGGTGTTAAATAAGGTAATAGCAGCTCATCTATATATTAATACGTGAAGCAAAAACTTTGTATCCCTTTTTACGAAAATTGCGCGGACGGAGGAGTGTGAAATTTTTCACACTTATAGAGAATACAGAGAAGAAGTGCACAACGCTAATATTTTTTTAAAATAATGCATAAAAGATACATTATATCAATAAAGAAAACATTACACACACTACATACCATGTATTAAATACTGTTATTGTCAAACTTTTGTTCTTGACGTCTGTGGTCAAACTGAGAATAGATTAAATATTGTTTGTCTTTATTAATATTTTTTAATAGTGTAGCATTGGCGAAATTTGTGATTATAGAAGTATAAAATACAACCATAATAGTGTACAAACTTACAATTCCAATTAATTATAGTCGAATTTCGACTACTGCGGGACCTCTAGTAGATATTATAGCGTCATTGCCGCCATTTGCTTTGAGGCATGATATCGCATTTTTTAAGTTAAATGTAACAAAAATATATAATATATTACCATTAAAACAACACTTGGGTTTTCAAACGATCACTAGTCGTTCATGATCACCAAAATTGTAATGTTTTTATGAAACTTGGGAATGAATATTGTTACGCGCTCGGGCTTGAGAAAAAATACAAAATTTCACCGATATTTTTTTTTATTGCCCTTGTAGTCAGACGAGCACAAGGCCCACCTGATGGTGAGTGGTTATCGTCGCCCGTGGACTTCAGCAATGCCAGGCTCTGACCCTGGCATTGCTGAAGTAAGCTGCTGCCTACCGCTTAATACTCTCCACACGCCTCGTTTGAAGAAGGTCATGTCATAGCGCTCGGGAAACACCGTGGAGTGGAGCTCATTCCATAGCCGGATGGTACGTGACAAACAAGACCTCTGGAAATGCACTGTGGATGACCGCAGTAGCTCCAGGTTATATTATATATATATAATAAATATTAATATAAATTAGCAACTCAATTTGATTATCACGACACATAAGATAGATATCGTTGATATCACTACAATTCACATCATTCGCTTCACTTCAGGTGATCTGTTCATTATTTTGTTTCGGACAGAACCGATAATCAACTCCCTTCTTTTTTTTTCCTACCTATTCTGATAGCCTTGAGAGGCTATTTCAGCTTCACCGTAACGTGGGGCTCAAACCGGAGTGTTGCTAACACTGACCCTAACAAGAGCAGTGCTTGGCAGAATCTACCACCGGATCGGAAACGCGACCCACTGATGAAAATCCGGCCAGAAAGTCAGTGGGCTATGTCTATGGGCTAATTCGCTCGTCGAGCCCTTCGTCGCAAGCGACGGGTTCGACGAGGACGGTGACCGGTGCTTGTGGTACCCGAAAACACCGTTAATGGATCGGGAGGATCCGTAATGACGTGTTTTGGGCGACGTCGATTGTTTACCATTCGGTCTACAGGATCAGGTATCCCTTCTTGTGTCTGCCTTCGTTTCGACGTCTTTTTTTGGCTATCTGACAAAAGATGGCGTTACTTGTATCGGCATAACAAATTTAATGACAATAAAAAACGCGAGATTAAGCCGTCGATTTAATTATAATTATATCTACGAGTATATTAAGATATTACCATCTACATTGGTTATCAGAAGCGGTTCTCAAACTTGTGATCCGTTACGTGCCCCCCCGAATTCTCGATAATATTACGAAACATTAAACAAAGCCAAAACTTTGGTAATGTCTCGTCGGTAATTACGAAATAATAATGTACTCATTTGTTAATGCACGCTTCCCCTTAGCTATTTGTAAGACTAATCTTATTCACATCAAGCCAGTTGACTAAGGGGAAAGGAAATTACATTTTGATTAGAGTTTTCATTCTACGTAATACAATTTATCTAAGTCAATGATTTTGTTTGAAGGCTGTAATTTTGTTTTGCGTGGAAGTGACATGTCACTTATGAGCTCGCAGTTTTAGATTTATTTATTGGTACGGTTTTTGGAGTTTACTCCTTTAGAATCGATTTACATATATAGGCCCGGGGTATGAAAATTATGGGGACCAAAATCGTACTAGCATGTCACACGAAATGCGTTATGCGCCTGATTGCGCATGTCACACGAAATGCGTTATCGCAGGTGACGCCGGGCTGCTGCGCCGGCAGTCCGCCNAAAAATAGTTTCGTTCTAATAAATTAGCATAGTAATAGTACAGTGAACTAGAAATTTATTTTGGTAATTCTCAATTTAAGCAAACATATTGATGAGAAGAATTCATTTTTACTTTGCAAATTTGTAAATACACACTCTGTAGCAATGTACGGACATATAATAATATGAAGAAACAATAATAGCATCTACAAATACATACGTACTACGAGGTACTACATTTACTAAAATTAATACAACATTTATTAATTAAATTAATGAAATTGGGGTTTTAAAGTTTTAGGGGTGTATAAAAAATGGGGGGCGCTGAAAAATAATTGATTTTCAAAGGGGGCGGTAAAAGAAATAAGTTTGATAATCACTGGTCTACAGGATCGGGTATGGCTCCCTTCATGTGTCTGCCTTCGTTTCGACGTCTTTTTTTGGCTATCTGACAAAAGATGGCGTTACTCGTATCGGCATAACAATAAAATGACATTAAAAACGCGAGATTAAGCCGTCGATTTAATTATAATTATATCTACGAGTATATTACTGGTTTTATTTTTTACTGGTGGTAGGACCTCTTGTGAGTCCGCACGGGTAGGTACCACCGCCCCGCCTATTTCTGCCGTGAAGCAGTAATACGTTTCGGTTTGAAGGGTGGGGCAGCCGTTGTGACTATTCTGAGACGTTAGAACTATATCTCAAGGTGTGTGGCGCATTTACGTTGTAGATATCTATGGGCTCCAGTAACCACTTAACACCAGGTGGGCTGTGAGCTCGTCCACACATCTAAGCAATAAAAAAAAATTAAGATATTACCACCTACATTGGTTATCAGAAGCGGTTCTCAAACTTGTGATCTGTTCGTGCCCCCGAATTCTCGATAATATTACGAAACATTAAACAAAGCCAAAACTTTGGTAATGTCTCGTCGGTAATTACGAAATAATAATGTACTCATTTGTTAATGCACGTTTCCCCTTAGCTATTTGTAAGACTAATCTTATTCACATCAAGCCAGTTGACTAAGGGGAAAGGAAATTACATTTTGATTAGAGTTTTCATTCTACGTAATACAATTTATCTAAGTCAATGATTTTGTTTGAAGGCTGTAATTTTGTTTTGCGTGGAAGTGACATGTCACTTATGAGCTCACAGTTTTAGATTTATATATTGGTACGGTTTTTTTAATATTGGGAAACGTGTCCTGATCAATCTACCGTCAATTCAACTACAAGGTTACTTTGGATTATTTATCAAAACAATTTATATTCAACTAATTCGATTTTCTCATTAGCTTAAACCAAAAATTAGGTGAGCCTGATTATTGTAATTTCATAAATATATTTGTTATTGTTTTAATATTTTTGAGATTTCGATCTACCTGGATTTGTTTCTTTAATTTTGCAGGCAATAGCAAACATAGAGGAAAACCTCAGCTTATAGTCATTAGTGCGACAATTTTATTGGTAGTAAAATCGATAGTTGTTAAAAAAGCATTCAGTCTTTGATTGAAATAGAATGATAATATCTGTTATACTTTTTTTATTGCTTAGGTGGGTGGACGAGCTCGCGGCCCACCTGGTGTTATGTGGTTACTAGAGCCCATAGACATTTACAACGTAAATGCGCCATCCACCTTGAGATATAAGTTCTAAGGTCCTCAGTATAGTTACGACGGCTGCCCCACCCTTTAAACCGAAACGCATTACTGTTTCACGGCAGAAATAGGCAGGGCGAGGTTACCTACCCACGCGGACTCACAAGACGTCCTACAAGATTCTGCGAAGCACTGCTCTTGCTAGGGCCAGTGTTAGCAATACACCCGTTTTGAGCCCCGTGAGCTCATCTACTAGTTCAAGCCTCTCAAGGGTATCAGCATAGGTAGGGAAAAAAAGCGAAAATAGGACCGCCAATGGCGCACAAATATCCTTGAATGGAGACCACTTACTGGCAAGCGCAGTTTGGGAGGGAAACATATCAGACGGTCCAACGACCTGGTGAAAATCGCTGGGTCACGATAGACGCAGGTGACAACGGACCGGCCGCACTGGAAATCGATTGCAGAAGCCTTTATTCAGAATGAACCTGTATTCAGGCTGAGATGAATGCTATATTCCCTTTTCACGATCAATAACTTCTGTTAATACTATCTAAGCAGAACATTTCAAACATTAAATAGCTTCTCATAACATAATAATACATGTGACCTACTTACCTGAAAATGGATAGCAAATGTATTATTTATGTCTTAATATGATTTATGTTTAATAATATTTTATCGAATTGCTTTACGTAAATATGAATTAAAATATAAACATGCTTTCGGTTAATAGACATGTTTATTTATACCTTTAATTATTTTAAATATGTAGTAAACTCCACTTCCAATATCGGATATGACTAACGTGACGTATATTTTTACTCAAAACGGGACGTTGGTTTACTTGGGATAATTGACAGGTACATATTGGAAAAATAGCAGTACTTTTTTAAAGTTATTATTCGGAAAATTAGCTTGAAAATTACGAATTAAAGAGTATATTATATACTCAAGTTGTTTAGTTACACGTATATTTATTAGAGGAACAAATTTGCTTTAACATAGCTTACACCGCACGCGTTCGTCCGAAAACTGGTCAATTTTGCGTTCCAGAATTCGTTTCGGGGACACCGGGACTCGTAATTATAAAAAGGGACTGTCCCGTTCAAAACGGAACGTCTGGTCACGTTAGATATGACTCACATATTATTTGTCTCTGTACTGTAATATTTTGAATCGAGCAACCAGCTTTTGCTATTGATTTATTATCTCCCTATTTCCTAATATAAAAAGCCTGCCTAAATACACATATTTGGGTTCCGTATTTGTTAACTGCACTCCTGTTAGCTTCCGTCGCAAAATATCGATTGACGATATCAACAAGAGAAAATAATCCGGCGGAACCCAGTACTGCGTTACGGACCATTTCAGGAGTCCAAACCTGGCAATTTACATGTCAAAACAAACAATGCGAAATTCGTATTACAATCCGAGACGAGTTAACCCGAAAACTAGTTAAACATTCACTCGCAGAATTCGATTCAAATGAGGGTTTTTGAGTGGCACTTACTTTCTTATTGAACCGAGTCCAAACGATTCGGAAGGTATAAATTGAATCGGCTGGCGACAGACCGTCGTCACTTTAGCTCCAGTGATAAATTATAAAAGGGCTCATGGCCTTGCAAGGGAGATTTTTAATACGTATTTTGCTTACAAAGACGTGCAAAGGAATTAGAGCTTTAAGGAAATAACATGTATGGTTGGATTTAAAAACAAAAATTGCTAAATATTAGTGATAGCAGACTCACTGTGATACTTATAATGTTGATGAGCGGTAGTGATGGATCGGTCGTGAGCGGTGATCGCTCATCAGTGCTAACGATTAACATTACAACTGATTTATGTTACGTCTGTACTAAATATACGTAAGTCATAAGAAATTGCGTAACAAAAAACGAACTTGTTACATGCATTAATTTTTTTGAGATATCTTTTGAATAAAAAAAAACTCATGTGGCACTCGGGAACTGCCGCGGCAAAGCTATTGCATAACATTTTTTATCAACTTATGCAATTATAATTAGACAATAATAATTATTTAATATTGCAACAATAAAAGACCACGCTAAATTTATAAACATTAACAAAAGCACTGTTTATTAATTAACTGTCCCCTTCACACTCATAAGCTAGACGGCGCGAGAGAGAGACGGGCAGACTTTTCATGATGCGCACAAACACTACACAAGCGCAACGTGTGAATGTGTGGAACGCGGGCTACAGGTAGGCGGAGTGGGGGTGTTAGGTTTTATTTTCGTTACGGAATTTCTTGATTCGGTCACCGCGCTCAAAGCCCGCAATAAAAGCTATGCAATAGTTTAAAAATAATAATCTGTTCTTTCAAACTAAAGTTTAATTTATACCCACTGAGCGTGATAACAATAGAAATTGATATATTAAACGTATTCTTGTAAACAACTCCGTCGATACGTTACACAGTATCGTAATGATGCACATTTCGGTGAAGCTGTATAAAAATTTTATTTCAAAAAATTCCCTTAAAGTTTTATATTTTTTATCATTGTCTTATTGGTTGAAGACTAAACGACCTTTTGTTTCCCTAGATATGTAGACAACGAGCTCGCGGCCCACTTGATAATAAACGCTTAAATGCTTGAATAATTCACGGCAGAAATAGGCACTTTGGTCCCCATGCGATCTTACAATATCTTCTACCACTAATGCTCACACGATGTCATTTCTTAGTCGTTTATGATAAGTGTATATGTGTTATAAAAGAAATGTATCAAAAAGAATGGCTTAGAAAGAGTTCATCATCATATAGGCATCGCCATTTAAAAAAAAAAAAAAATCTTATTTGGGTAAACGAGCTCACAGCCCATCTGGTTGTTAAGTGGTTACCGGAGCCCATAGACATCTACAACGTAAATGCGCCACCCACCTTGAGAGATAAGTGCTAACGTCTCAAGTATAGTTACAACGACGGCCCCACCCTTCAAACCGAAACGCATTACTGCTTCACGACAGAAATAGGCGGGGTGGTGGTACCTACCTGTGCGGACTCACAAGAGGTCCTACCACCAGGTCCTACCTCCTATCACTAATACTCCCACGATGTTATTACTAAGTCGTAAGGATCGCTCATGATAAGTGTTATAAGAGAGATTATTATCTTACGGGATTTGAACATCGGCATCGTCAATTATAAATACAGAGCGAATGAATGAATACAGAGTAAGCAATCTTGGTCTAAAGTATAAAAAGTTTACAGGTAAAAAAAATACATTTAGTTACAAAAACGATTTTGTAATAAAATAATTTAACGGTGTCAATAAATCCAATGATTTTTATGTTCAAGTTTCAAAGAAACTATTACTGTTAAGCGAATAAATAATTTTTTATACGCACTTAAGGCACTTTCACGAAACTATTTAAACTTTTATTAGTTTTTCAAAGAGAAAAAAAAATGTTACTTATTTAACTTCGAATAATATGAATCTGAAAGTTCTCGTTATGACTTATTCTGATTGTCATGAATATTCATAATGAATATGATATCTTTTTAATTAATCCAAGGAATAAGAAAATTATTTTATATTTATTTTAACTGCTGAACTGGTGGGTCAGTGACCTCGTTCGAGCGTTGCTTGTCTGATCGAAGACAATTTTTTCATGCGTCATGATCACGCAGGAGCCAGTCACCGTCGACGCCCTAGACACGTCCTTACGGATCCGTCAGATCCAATAACCATTTCATTAGACGCCTTCAGCTCTAACACTAGGAGCAGGCTTAGGAACCCCGGTAACCGTACTCGTCGAACTCGACAAAGAGGTCGACGTGCAACCTAACCCATGCATCAGCTCGCTGAGTTTCTCGCCGGATCTTCTCAGCGGATCGCGATTCCGATCCGGTAGTAGATTCATTCGCGAAGCAGCTGCTCTTGAGCTGTTAGGTCTCCTTCAGAGGCGCTCGGGCAACTGTTAGCAAATCTTCCCTTCTGGCTGAGCCTTTGCTCGCCCATCTGTCCTGGTGAAACTGGAAAGGCCTCCGGCCACCAGTAATCCTTCAATAATAAAAAAAATTTTTTTTTCAAGATCTTTTAGATGTAACCAAATTTTTACATCATCGTGTTCACAAATGACTTTCACGCTGGAAGAATCACTTGTTTTTAAATCACGTTTTGATTGCGTTATTATCGACATTTTGCTATGATGTCCGTGGACTCCGATAGTCTTTTAACACCAGGTGGGCCGTATGCTCATTTAAATATTTCGTTTAAAAATTGATCTTGTTCTACCTAGATCTAAAGATCAATTTTATTTATTTATTTTATTGCTTAGATGGGTGGACGAGCTCACAGCCCACCTTTTGTTAAGTATTTACTGGAGCCCATAGATATTTACAAAGTAAATGCGCCACCCACCTTGAGATATAAGTTCTAAGATCTCAGTTTAGTTACATCGGCTGCCCCACTCTTCAAACCGAAACGCATTACTGCTTCACGGCAGAAATAGGCGGGGTGGTGGTAGCTACCCGCGCAGACTCACAAAAGGTCCTACCACCAGTAAAGAGCAAAACAAGAATACAGGATTACTGTGGAGCGGTTGATGGACATCTGCCTTACCAGTATAGTCTTTGAGAGTCGCGGACGTGGTATACGGACAGACAGAGTGAGATAGGGCAGTCTACAAAATGATAGACAATGTTTTTTTGTCTCATAAACTCATATATATATATATATAGAGAGAGAGAGAGAGAGAGAGAGGGAGAGAGAGAGAGAGTATTCTTTATTGTACACCAAAAAACAAATAAACAGTGCTATACATTAAACATAAAAAAGTACAATTGGCGGTCTTATCGCTAAGAGCGATCTCTTCCAGACAACCATCAGGTGGACAAGATTCATTTGGAAACGAACTACGTGCGGTTTACCAATCCAATGAAATATATAATATGCATATATACATGCATATATCCGTAAATATACATACAACTAATACACAATGTATTATAATTTATAATAATAATTATTTTAAAAAAAAAGAAAAAATTAAAAATGTTGCTTCTTTACACATAAATAAGAATAAGCAATTTATATAAAATATACTTAAAATACCTTTGAAACATATACAATTGAAGTAGATACCAATTTCAGAAATCTACCTTTTTTTTTTATTGCTTGGATGTGTGGACGAGCTCACAGCCCACCTGATGTTAAGTGGTTACTGGAGCCCATAGACATCTACAACGTAAATGCGCCACCCACCTCGAGATATAAGTTCTAAGGTCTCAGTATAGTTACAACGGCTACCCCACCCTTCGAACCGAAACGCATTACTGCTTTACGGCGGAAATAGGCGAGGTGGTGGTACCTACCCGTGCGGACTCCCAAGAGGTCCTACCACCAGTGAAATCTACCTTATCACATATTAAACTGGTTGACTAATATTTAAAAAATGCTCCTTAATGATAGATCACTTATTCTTAATTTAATTTCTAACGTTCACTAACGCAATATTAAAAAAATAAAACATGAAAAACGATTCAATTAAATTCAATTTTAAATAATATTTATATTATTTCACGAAAGTTTCGAACAAAGCTTTTTGTCTCAATCAAAAATTCATGAAACGAATACAGCTTTCGACTTTATGGCCGATGTTTCTAACAACTTTACAGATCACAATAATGGAGAATGATTTAATATTTGAAAATGCGGAAATTAAAGGCCTCCTTCAGAATACGAAATAGACACATTACGTTGATTTTGTACTGGGACGAGGAACAGCGTAATCTTTAAAACTTGAAATAAGTTTGAGAAAAGTTTTGGTTCATTTATTTAATGCTTAGATAGGTAGTCGAGTACGCGGTATTACGGTGGTATTAAAAAGGTTACCAGAGCATATAGACATCTACAACATAAATGCCGTCACCCACTGTTTACTAGTTAATTTTTTTTTTGCTTAGATGGGTGGACGAGCTCACAGCCCACCTGGTGTTAAGTGGTTACTGGAACCCATAGACATCTACAATGTAAATGCACCACCCACCTTGAGATATAAGTTCTAAGGTCTCAGTATAGTTACAACGGCTACCCCACCCTTCAAACCGAAACGCATTACTGCTTCACGGCAGAAATAGGCGTGGAGGTGGTACCTACCCGTGCGGACTCACAAGAGGTCCTACCACCAGTGATTACGCAAATTATAATTTTGCGGGTTTGATTTCTATTACACGATGTTATTCCTTCACCGCGAAAGTCAATCAAATGCAAAAATGCATGCTTCATGGCAAAAACTAGGCAGGGTGGTGTTACCTACCCGTGCGGACTGACAAGACGTCCTACTATCAGAAAACTGTTTCACAGTCGGTCCAATGTTACGTAATATATAGTTATTGCGTTATTTATATATTAAGAAATTAATAAATTTAGTAAATTAGTTTAATAGTCATTGCGGTCTCAAAGATAAGAACATAAGGCAGTTTAATTCGTATCGCGCCGTGTGTCTGGTTGTAGTGTTGACCGCGGGAAGCCCCTACTCTGACCGGGTTCTGACCCCGGACGGAGATCGGACGTCGGCTGTAAGAGTGCAGAGGAGTCGTATAGTGTAGTAGGACCCCAAAATTCATTGGGCCCGCGGTCTGCTCCCAACACGTGCAGATCGTCAAGTCCCATATACCCCGGCACTCCCTAGGCGCGGGGACCTTGTAGGAGGTTCGGAAGAAAAAATCCGTATCGAAAAACGCAAATATGTAGGATATAATATGTTAGGATTGAAATACCGCAAGCCAGATTGAATTTTTTTTGAGGATATAAAAGAAAGTCCGGAATTAGAACCATTGCCTGAAGATATCAAGAGAAAATTAATAAAATCCAATATTAGGTTTGGCAAAAGCAATGTAGACTTATATTGTCCAGAAAAAAAATTAACCTTAAATGAAAGAAATAATAGTTTAAACTAGAACAACACATATATATTATTTTGTAAATGAAAATATAAGGTAGTTACTCGTATCAAAATACGCAAATATTGATAAATAAGACATTATTCGTCCATGACACGAAAACGAATGTATAAAAAAGTCGGAAACAATAATAACTGATAAGAATAAAAAAAAGCGATATTAAACCTTAAAAAGAATTTTAATTGTGCCTCCAACTTGTTAAAATCGAAGAAAATACATTACCGTAAGTGTATATTACCGGCGCAATTAATCAAGTTCCATTATTAACATTCAGGAACGGGTTATGAAAGAAGGTAGACAGATTTGGAAAGTGCGATTCTGATAAGGAAATGGACAATTCCTCAGAGCACTCCCCATGGAACATATCGTACAAAAGACAGAGAGAACCAAATTCCCCCATTCCACCAACCCAGAACTTCTAAAAGACGCGTGAGAATGATTTTTACTGGTGGTAGGACCTCTTGTGAGTCCGCGCGGGTAGGTACCACCGCCCTGCCTATTTCTACCATGAAGCAGTAATGCGTTTCGGTCTGAAGGGTAGAGCAGCCGTTGTAACTATAATGAGATCTTAGAACTTACATCTCAGGGTGGGCGGCGCATTTACGTTGTAGATGTCCATGGGCTCCAGTAACCACTTAACACTAGGTGGACTGTGAGCTCGTCCATCCATCTAAGCAATAAATTAAAAAAATTGGTAACAATCCAAACGACCTTCTTCTCTTTATATAAACATTTTTAAAGTATGTTAATCTTAGAAAAAATCTCGAATAGAAAGATCGAGAAAATTCTACAGCCCTTTAAGAAACAAATTAAAGAAAACACCGAGTTCTTTCTGCCTATAATTTTCACGTATATTTTTTATCGGTTCAACACTAAATTGTTTCCGCATTACGCTGATTAAAGAACAAAAATAAGTACACGTGGAAAAATAAGATTTCCCGTCACGTCCTAACCCGAAGCTGCATTGGCGTATTCTGTATTAAGTGAATTAGAGGCCAAACTGTTCGAACGAAAGACTTCCTAGGGGATTGGGGCCTCACAGTCAGATAGCTGCTTAAAATATTTATTTGTGTATATAATTTCATATACGACAAAAAAGATAATAATATGAATTACAGGAAAAAATGTGTCGCGGAATATCTCCCAATTAAATTAATCGTAAGCAATGAATGAAATGTATTCAAATCTTAGCTGTATATTTTATTTTTATTTTTATTTTTAATGCACTGTCGATTGCACCTATAATTGAGGTGACATCTGCCATGAACTTTTGTCAATTTGTCAATGTTTTGTATTGATGATCACTTTGTTGGTGCAACTTATTAAATAAATAAATTGTCAAAGCGCCATTTAAATTGTTATAAATATTTTTACATGGGGTGTAAAATGGTGAATACGTAATGGGAAACATTCGCCACTAATATCGCACGCATTTTAATGACCGCGACTTCGTGAACCATTGATATGATCTTATTTTTGGTACTTGACAACCAACCCTACAATCCTACTACATATAAAAAGCTTACCACTTTCAAATTATTGAATACTATTTAAAACTCTTCCTATTAAGTTTTATGATTGGTCGATGATGATGGCTTCAAAAAAGAAAAAAAACACCTCGAGATTGATTTGACGATTTTTGTAGATTCATAAGTACTATCGTATCTCCTGACACAAATACTTTTGTCAAACACTTTACCGGAATACCTAATTAATTTTTTTCTTCTATACGAAAATTTAACCTTACCGAAAAGCATTTAAAACTCATAGGAGTTAGATGCAGCCAATTGGCGGTTAACAGTATGATAGCCTGATAACAGATATGAAGCCTGATAACATAATTCATAATATCTTAATTAAATATGAATTCCATTTATGTCCTTTAAAATTTAACTACTACCAAATCTAATCTTCAAACATCTATGACTGGAGAAACAAAATAATATTTTTTTATAATATCCTGAAAAGCACCCCACGCTTTTATTACAATAAAATCATTTTTTCTTAGACTATTTTTAATTCAAGTTATTAAAATATATTTTCTATTTTTTATTTGGATTTTCTATAAAAGCGTATTTTGTTAGTTTTTTTAAATTATTATTTATTTTTAATTTTTTAATTGAATTGAAATTATTATTTTTTTTCGTTTTTTTAAATATTGAATTGTCATCGGTCCTTAATAAGTATACCAAATTTCGAGTTAATCCGACGTTTTGAAGGGGCTCAAAATCATCTTCAAAGATTCCGTTACATACTAACATACATACGTCTGAAGCTAATAAAAGCGTATTAAAAACAAGAAGCTTGCTCATTGCATACTACGAGAACACGTTCTTGGAAGAAGTGAAGCTTCTGCATCATTTTCATACGTAAACATGGGTGAGGTTGTGAATTTTTAAAATTTGCTCGTCGAGTGGCAACTTTGTTTATTGTCAACAGTGCAGTTTATCTTGGTTAGAGGTCGCCGTGCAATCTCGCTTGTGTTATCCTAAATTATGCGGTGGCCTTTTGCAATGACTATGTACAATTTTAAGATTTGTAGATAGTGTTGTTAATTCCTTTTTTTCGTCAGCCAGTGAATGTTGTGATCTTCTTGAGTCATGAAGCCCGGAAATAAGCAATCTGCAGTTTTTACGACAGAAATTATTTCTACTATAATTGTAACTACAGCCAGATACGTATGGCCGTATTATACACTAAAATTATTCACCTTTTATTTTAAATTGAAAAATATTTACAATAATACTTCTGCTGTTCATCACGGCTATTAAATTGTTGACTTTTTTTTTATTGCTTAGATAGGCGGACGAGCTCACAGCCCACCTGGTGTTAAGTGGTTACTGGAGACCATAGACATCTACAACGTAAATGCGCCACCCACCTTGAGATGTAAGTTCCAATATCTCAGTATAGTTACAACGGCTACCCCACCCTTCAAACCGAAACGCATTAACTGCTTTACGGCAGAAATAGGCGGGGGGGTGGTACCTCCACTTCCATATTTACTGTCTCCGAGCTAGGATTTTCTCCTGTGTTATGAGTAGCACGTTTTTCATAATCTTAACTGGCAGGCGGAAGGGATTAGAATTAACAAAGATCGGCTTACACACCTCAGATTCGCAGACGATATTGTCTTATTTTTTGAAACAAGCAAAGGATTAGAAAGAATGATAACAAGTTTAAATGAAGAAAGCGAAAAGGTGGGCCTCAAAATGAACGAAAATAAAACAAAAATAGTTACTAATGATTACATTAACGCCATATGCTTGAACGGAAATCCGCTTGAATATGTGAGCAATTACATATACCTGGGAAAACAACTATCATTGGATGACAAAAATGAAGAACTAGAGGTGGAGCGGCGTATCAACATGAGTTGGAATAAGTTTTGGTCCCTGAAGGAAATCTTGAAAGGGGAATTCCCCCTTTACCTAAAGAAAATTGTGTTGGATACCTGTGTCCTACCTACTCTTACATACGGATGCCAAACGTGGACATTCAGCACCAAAACAAAAAATAAACTAATAACATGTCAAAAAGTAATGGAAAGAAGCGTACTAAAAATAAGAAAAATACAAAAAGTAAAAAGCGAAATTCGACAAAAAACTAAAGTTATAGATGCCTTACAATATGCTTTAAAACAGAAATGGCAGTGGGCAGGACATATAGCAAGACGCACAGACAAAAGATGGACATTACAGACAACTATGTGGAAAGGACCAAGAGGAAAAAGAAGAAGAGGGCGCCCTAGAAAAAGATGGATAGACGATATAAAAGCGATAGCAGGAAGCGATTGGATAAGGAAANAAAGAAGAAGAGGGCGCCCTAGAAAAAGATGGATAGACGATATAAAAGCGATAGCAGGAAGCGATTGGATAAGGAAAGCCATGGACAAAGTGATTTGGAAGAAGCTGGAGGAGGCCTTTACCCGAGAAGGGGTTCCGATCATTGATACAGGAGAAAGCAACGTTAGCGAATAAAAGAAAATTAAAGAAATTCTACCCTAGTATATTTAGATATTAAATCGCATGTAATATATTATCATTATGGATTGGAAATAAACAGGCCTTATTATTTATTATTATTATGAGTAGCAATAATTAAGATGATAAATAGTTAAGTTTATTCTATGTTATTATTTATTTATTAGTTAGCAAGATGAAACTGTTATTCTACCATATTTAATATTTAGTAGACACTGTTTTGATGTGAAAATGTTCAGAAGACGTTTAATGTTTATATTATTGTTTAAGAACACAAATGACTGTATAAATTATTAAAATTAAATACTAATTAAACATAAATATTAATAATAAATTATGTTATAATAAACATTAATAATTTAATTAAGTATTCTAATTGTTAATCAAATATGCTGTTGCCGCCATCTATTATTAGGCTGGATAATAATAATGTTAGTTTATATTAGTTAAATGTTACTTAAGTAAAATAAATTAATGTCAAAATCATGTAAAAATCACTAAAATTTGTATTGTGAATATTAAGCTATATTTTGTGAATTGTTTCGCAGTAATTACATTTGTTTGTATAAAAGAAGTTTTAGTTGCTATAACAATCAAAATATGGCTAATTGTGTAAGAACTAAGACGTGTTTTTTTGCAATAAACAGGTAATGTTAATGTTTTATAGAATTGTATTGTATTTTTTATTGTAAAAGATCTTATGTGTGAAAGTTATTCGTAACATTTTTTTAAATTTCGTAATAGGTAATAATTCAAAACATAGAAAGTATACAAATGCCTAATCCAGTATATTATAGGCATTATCGTCAATTGTTAAAATCGGTTATTAGTCTCTGAAAATGCTATCAGTGTCGACAGATATGATTGTAGATCGAAGTAAATTCTGGTCCCACTGGTAAGACGAGCTTTGTAATCAATAATTCAACTAAGGAACACAAACTGTGATATCATTAATCATTCAATTAAGTTTAAACTTCACGATAAATGACGTCATATATTTCGAAATACGCCCTCCCCAGAGCACGATACATTCTGTCAAACCACTACAAGACTGAACTAACATGAGTGAGCTGCGAATAGGGAATTCTAAATCGAAGATAGACTTAAGCTATCATTCAACTTGGAGTAGTGTGAGTTTAAAATTGATTTTACGTAATTGTAAACTTGAAATTAAGATGTTTCATTAATAAGCCAATATTTGTAACGGATTCTTGCGTATTGGTAAAATACTGTAGAAAATCATGAAGGATTTTTATGTTGGCAATTCTGTGATTTTCTATACTTCTATACTAATATTATAAAGAGGAAAGATTTATTTGTTTGTTTGTATTGAATAGGCTCCGAAACTACTGAACAGATTTAAAAAAATATTTCACTGTTTGGGAGTTACACTATTCCCGAGTGACATAGACTATCTTCTTTGAAAAAAATTAGGGATCCTTACTAAAACTCCAATAACGTAACCCAAGATGTAAAAACATTACCTAAAATATTCTTTACATCGCGTGTCCTGCGAAAACTATTGATGATAGAATAAAATAAAGTATTGCGACTTTGTAGAACACATTATTATTCACAAAATATGTCGCGACAGCATATGTCTAACTATTATAGTTATGCCGCAATAAGTGCTCTTTTATTTAAAAAAATAAAACAACGTCAAATATCGTTGAAATTATTGTTAAAGACCCGAGCGGAGCCGGAGCGGGCCGCTAGTCTTTTATATTTTCGCTGAGATAATTTAGATACAATAGAACACAGATTGTTTTACATGGGTTATTTTAGATGCGGACGATGTTGTTCTTATTGCTAAACATACAAACATCTTTGGATCTGTACTCTGGATGTAATTGATGTCTGCATCAGTAAATTTGATTTGTAAGCAGTCGAGCCATCGGACGATAGTGTTCACCATTGCTCATAGACATCAGCAATGTCACGGCCATAACCAAACTGCCGCATTCTATTTAATAAGCATTANGATTTAAAAAAATATTTCACTGTTTGGGAGTTACACTATTCCCGAGTGACATAGACTATCTTCTTTGAAAAAAATTAGGGATCCTTACTAAAACTCCAATAACGTAACCCAAGATGTAAAAACATTACCTAAAATATTCTTTACATCGCGTGTCCTGCGAAAACTATTGATGATAGAATAAAATAAAGTATTGCGACTTTGTAGAACACATTATTATTCACAAAATATGTCGCGACAGCATATGTCTAACTATTATAGTTATGCCGCAATAAGTGCTCTTTTATTTAAAAAAATAAAACAACGTCAAATATCGTTGAAATTATTGTTAAAGACCCGAGCGGAGCCGGAGCGGGCCGCTAGTCTTTTATATTTTCGCTGAGATAATTTAGATACAATAGAACACAGATTGTTTTACATGGGTTATTTTAGATGCGGACGATGTTGTTCTTATTGCTAAACATACAAACATCTTTGGATCTGTACTCTGGATGTAATTGATGTCTGCATCAGTAAATTTGATTTGTAAGCAGTCGAGCCATCGGACGATAGTGTTCACCATTGCTCATAGACATCAGCAATGTCACGGCCATAACCAAACTGCCGCATTCTATTTAATAAGCATTAAAGAGGTAAGTAAGTCTACAGTGTCGTTTTTACGAAGTATACTGGGATAGCATCTGATGACTGGCCTTTTACACCTCATTTGGATTATTTGTTGCATACATCAAATTTGACTAGTTTAAAAAAATATTCTTTTTTTTTTATTGCTTAGATGGGTGGACGAGCTCACAGCCCCACCTGGTGTTAAGTGGTTACTGGAGCCCATATAGACATCTACAACGTAAATGCGCTACCCACCTTGAGATATAAGTTCTAAGGTCTCAGTATAGTTACAACGGCTGCCCCGCCCTTCAAACCGAAACGTATTACTGCTTCACGGCAGAAATAGGCAGGGTGGTGGTACCTACCCGCGCGGACTCACAAGAGGTCCTACCACCAGTAAAACTTATGTAATGACAGCTAACGTCAACAAAAAAACACAAATGATTGTGCCCAACGAAAACTCGACCTGGAAATTGGTTCCTCTCGAATCCAAACAACGGCTGGCAAACATTAATCATTGACGACATTACCAGATGAGAATTAAATAAAAATTGAAATGAGTTGCATTTTAATTTCGCCTCTGACGCGGATGCAAATGCGCAACCATCGGTTGAATAAGCAATGACTTTCATCGATTTTCTNACAATAGAACACAGATTGTTTTACATGGGTTATTTTAGATGCGGACGATGTTGTTCTTATTGCTAAACATACAAACATCTTTGGATCTGTACTCTGGATGTAATTGATGTCTGCATCAGTAAATTTGATTTGTAAGCAGTCGAGCCATCGGACGATAGTGTTCACCATTGCTCATAGACATCAGCAATGTCACGGCCATAACCAAACTGCCGCATTCTATTTAATAAGCATTAAAGAGGTAAGTAAGTCTACAGTGTCGTTTTTACGAAGTATACTGGGATAGCATCTGATGACTGGCCTTTTACACCTCATTTGGATTATTTGTTGCATACATCAAATTTGACTAGTTTAAAAAAATATTCTTTTTTTTTTATTGCTTAGATGGGTGGACGAGCTCACAGCCCCACCTGGTGTTAAGTGGTTACTGGAGCCCATATAGACATCTACAACGTAAATGCGCTACCCACCTTGAGATATAAGTTCTAAGGTCTCAGTATAGTTACAACGGCTGCCCCGCCCTTCAAACCGAAACGTATTACTGCTTCACGGCAGAAATAGGCAGGGTGGTGGTACCTACCCGCGCGGACTCACAAGAGGTCCTACCACCAGTAAAACTTATGTAATGACAGCTAACGTCAACAAAAAAACACAAATGATTGTGCCCAACGAAAACTCGACCTGGAAATTGGTTCCTCTCGAATCCAAACAACGGCTGGCAAACATTAATCATTGACGACATTACCAGATGAGAATTAAATAAAAATTGAAATGAGTTGCATTTTAATTTCGCCTCTGACGCGGATGCAAATGCGCAACCATCGGTTGAATAAGCAATGACTTTCATCGATTTTCTTTCATAATGTGTTTAATTTATCTTTTTTTATTTCCTTAGTGTGTCAGACGAATGACCAACTAAATCCAACCATCCAACATGATACCATGATTCTAGTCTCAATTATATCGGAATAACATCTATCAGCTTCAAGAACATAAAGCATTATTACGTCGTGGCAGCATGAAGGTTTTGATCCGCGTAGCCTTTAGTAAAGTGCCGTGTTCTTGTACATTGAAATATGCCGAAGATATCAGCCTAAAGTAGCCTAAAATAGCGCCTTTTCTCTCTTCTTGCAGTCAAAAAGCGACAAAGAGATTTACCCGTTCTTATAGATTGAAATATGCTGAAGATATCGGCCTAATATAGCGCCTTTTCTCTCTTCTTGCGGCCAAAAAGCGACAAAGAGATTCACCCGTTCTTATAGATTGAAATGTGCTGAAGATATCGGCCCAACATAGCGCCTTTTCTCTCTTCTTGCGGTCATACTGCGAGCGCTAATTGGTATTTACTGCGAGTAAGGCATTTAATGAGCACGACCGAGTATATATCACCGTTTTGATCATTGTTGCGTTTAGATTTCGACAGCTCACCGGCGTCAAATGGTTACTGGAAACCATAGACTCTACAACGTAATTACCGCTACACACCTTGAGATATGAGTTCTAAGGTCTAAGTATAGTCACAACGGCTGCCCCACCCTTCAAACCGAAACGCATTATTGCTTCACGGCAGAAATAGGCAGGGTGGTGGTACCTACCCACAAGAGACTCACAAGAGGTCTTACCACCAGTAAAACTTATTACAATGTACAACACTCGATGGAATGTAATGACAGCTAACGTCAACGGACTTCCTATATAATGGCCTGGGAGTAAGATTTTCTCATATGATTTAATCTAGTATTTGTTTAATCCAAACATCGATACAATATTCTAATATAATACTATATATTCTGTAATATTTTGTAGATAAATTAAGTATTGGATACATATTATTATTGATGCCAATAGCTAAAATAATTGCTTTTTTTTACACAACCACCCACACGAGGCCGCTCTGTATCTGTACATTACTACTTTCTCCAATGTTTCTCGTTTGGTATCAAGAGGAAATCGGCGGAATAACGAATGCCAATCCAATGTCCACTCGGTCGATAGATACACACATTCATTCATCCCTGATGGCTCAAAAAGAAAAGAGGAGAGCGCAACTCTAAATCACCCGGTTTTTTTTTCCTACCTAAGCTGAGAGCCTTGAAGGGCTATATCAGCGTAACCTTAACTAGTAGGTGATCTCACGGGGCTCAAACCTGACGACGTTGCTAACACGAACCCTAGCAAGAGCAGTGCTTCGCAGAATCTACCACCGGATCGGAAACGCGACCCACTGAGAAGATCCGGCGAGAAACTCAGTGGGCTGTGTCTGAGGGTAATCACTCGGTTGAAACATAATATTTAATTATAATTTGCGTAATTACTGGTGGTAGGACCTCTTGTGAGTCCACACGGGTAGGTACCACCGCCCCGCCTATTTCTGCCGTAAAGCAGTAATGCGTTTCGTTTTGAAGGGTGGGGCAGCCGTTGTGACTATACTGAGACCTTAGAACTATATCTCAAGGTGTGTGGCGCATTTTACGTTGTAGATGTCTATGGGCTCCAGTAACCACTTAACACCAGGTGGGCTGTGAGCTCGTCCACACATCTAAGCTATAAAAAATAATAATAAAACACATTTTCATTTGAAGTAATCACTAAAGTACTGTGAAAACTAACGAACGAAAATCGATTCGACTGTGGAGACGCGAATTACCGAAACGTAATCGAACAAACTCGATTATTGTATCGATAAAATTTCATCGACGTTCCATATGACAATTCGAATTAAGCAATTTGCGTTGGTCGGAACTGCGGTCGACTGCATTGACATATCGAGGCATTATTTGAACTCGGTTTGCTGCTAGCTTTTTAATTACAAACTAGAGGTCCCGCAGTAGTCGAAATTCGACTATAATTAATTGGAATTGTATTTTATACTTCTATAATCACATATTTCGCCAAGACTACACTATAAAAAATATTAACAAAGACAAACAATATTTAATCTCAATTTGACAGCAGACGTCAAGAACAAAGGTTTGACAATAAATAGTATGCATACGTGTGTGCATCAAATACATGGTATGTAGTGTGTGTAATGTTTTCTTTATTGAGTTAATGTATCTTTTATGCATTATTTAAAAAAATATTAGCATTGTGCACTTCTTCTATATATTCTCTATAAGTGTGGAAAATTTCATACTCCTCCGTTGGCGCAATTTTCGTAAAAAGGGATACAAAGTTTTTGCTTCACGTATTAATATATAGATACTCGACTGTTACGTTTTACACATTAGTGCCCAAAGAGGCTTTGCGATATGAGCTCCCAATTTCAACTGCTTCGGAAATAGCTAGTGTTTGTTCGATAACGAAAATTCGACCATAATCATTGACGCCTTAAAGTTGACATTCACTTTATGTACTACATCTTTTGTTTATATATAGGTGTCGTGTAGAAAAAACAGACTATTTTCAAACTAAAATGTGTTGCTTGACATTGAAATTCGTCAAATTAAAGAAAAATGAATCGGTTGGCAAACATGTTTTTACTGGTGGTAGGACCTCTTGTGAGTCCGCACGGGTAGGTACCACCATCCCGCCTATTTCTGCCGTGAAGCAGTAATGCGTTTCGGTTTGAAGGGTGGGGCAGCCGTTGTAAATATACTGAGACCTTAGAACTTATATCTCAAGGTGAGTGGCGCATTTACGTTGTAGATGTCTATGGGTTCCAGTGACTACTTAACACCAGGTGGGCTGTGAGCTCGTCCACACAACTAGGTAATAAAAAAAAAGAAAAGGATAAGATCCTAAAAACAGCTTGGTGCTGTGGACGTCTCCCAACATCTGCGGACCGTCAAATCCGACATACTCTACGCGCCCACTAGGCGCGGTAGTCTCGTATAGGGTCGGCGTCAAGCTTTAAATGTCAAAAACATTTTTATACAGCTTGTTTTGTTTAGCTTTGTGTTGCGAAAATAATTTAGGCAGCTAAAGAAAGAAGCGAACTCTTGACATTTGTGGCAAATGTCAGCGGAAGGTCAACTTTTTGTTCCATAGTTTTTTGGTCATAAATGTTACTTTTTATAAAAAAAATACCACAAAGACAGCACGATTCTGCTATTAGAATTTGGCCTAATAACATTTGAACAATTTGAGGAAGCGCACACAAAATATTTACCCATAATAATGTTAATACAAAACGTAACACATGAAATGTATCTTTAGGCTTTAGTCTTTATAGTCGATTTTCGATTATTAGGTATACGCTAGTTTTCTTAAAACCCTGGCCGAGTAGAACGCATTGAGAATGATCTATTAAAGGAATTGTATCACAGTGTCATTGTGTTGTTTTTCTAAAACAATGACCATCAACCTTCGCCAAATTATTTTATTAACATCCTAAACCGGCTACCCTGTCTCGACAAGACAACTTTAAATGCAGATTTCAGTTCTCAAAGATTCCGCATTAAATTAATTATTTACAAGCAATTACTTTTAACTGTAAAACGGAGCAAAGAAATTCGATATTAAAATTAAATTTACGTCTCCAACGAAGTTTTGGTTCGCAATTAATCTGAATGCGAACGGAATAAGTTTCGATGTGTTTAGGTAGGCGAGTGTACTGGGGTGTTGACTTTGTTCCACAGACCTGTGTGGAGTTAGAAGTGTTTTTTTTATATTATAATTTATCAATGTACATTGGATTTCACTTATTCAAGGGATTTCAAAATTTCAAGTGGCAATAGCTGTATAAAATACACTTTTTTATATTGATTCGCATTTAGAGGCATAAATAATATAATCCAGTCCAAATAAAGGAACATGTTGTTTACTCTATGATTGTAAATAAAGTCTGATGATAATCTCCATCGTCAACTCGGTAACAGACATTGGGGCCCAGCGCGTCCTGAACACCCGTGATGCTCATTTTGTGACATAAGATTAAAGTTATCGTGGTCTAAAGGACCCATCTGGTGTACTCAGCAATGTGTGTATAGCAAAGCTTAATACCCGCAGGTAAATGCCAATTTGTCGTGGAATACCAAAATGAAAAAAAAGTATAATTTGTTATTCTTTAAAAACAGATCTCCCAAATATAATGCCTGTATTTTTTATGCATGTATTTATAATTTATTTTTCTATGTATTTTTGAATCTGAAATATGTGTTCCTAAACAATCTAAACCTTCTGAACTCTATTGCCTTCGACGTGCATTCAAAATTATGAGCAGAGTATAAGCTCATTGTTTCCATTGTATTTGTTTACTAATAAGTTCGCATTCCCAGAAAGTTTAACAACTTTTTGGTAGCTTGTGATTTATGTATAATATTTTCCTAAAAAGCTGTAGAAAAAGCAAGTAGAGTTAATCATGTTACCCAGTATAATTGGATTTCAAAAATTATTAATTTATTTTAACTAATTGTAGCTGGTATTCAAAGGCGAACTTAGAGCATACAATAATTGGCCACTATTCCCAAAAAACAACACAGTTGCAGATACTCTCTTGAAGGTTTACCATAGAACACACGGTACATTGACTGATCTGGGACCTGATTTCCTACAGAAATAGCCAAAGATGATAACGGTTCTCAAAATAGAAAGCAGTCAATTAGGTTTAAAAATAGATGAGGATACTATTTCTGTATCAGCACGAGTAGAGAGTATCCCATCTTTTGAAAGTTATTGGAATGGAATATCACCACATTGTTTCTGACGATAACGTACGGGACTGTGCTTTTAAAATGATGAAAAGAACAAAAGCAACTATCACATAGAGGTGCGAACAATTTTCAATTTTCCGCCACAGTAAATACGTTGTCGCCGTCAACTGCTGCCTAGATCTAGTTCGTGAGAATTTCCTTGAAATCGGCCAGGTATTTCCTTATAAAATTTTCTTTTCGATGAAATACGGGAAGGGGAATACGCTGGATATTTTCGCTGCCCATTTGAACATCAAAGAGGCACTCCCGAGAACTCGCTTGGATTTTAGTCCAAAGTGACTAAAACGAAAACATCTACACGCCAGAATATTTGATGGCTTTGTACAAGAGATGACAGCGTTTCGAAGTCGTGGTGGCCTAAAGGATAAGACGTCCGGTGCATTGGGATCTAGCGATGCACCGATGTTCGAATCCTGCAGGCGGGTACCAATTTTTCTAATGAAATACGTACTTAACAATTGTTCACGATTGACTTCCACTGTGAAGAAATAACATCGTGTAATAAAAATGAAACCTGCAAAATTATAATTTGCGTAATTACTGGTGGTAGGACTTCTTGTGAATCCGCATGGGTACGTACCACCACCCCGCTTATTTCTGCTGTGAAGCAGTAATGCGTTTCGGTTTGAAGGGTGGGGCAGCCGTTGTAACTATACTGAGACCTTAGAACTCATATCTCAAGGTGGGTGGCGCATTTACGTCATAGATGTCTATGGGCTCCAGTAACCACTTAATATCAGGTGGGCTGTGAGCTCGTCAGAGCTCGTAAAAACAATCGGGATTAATTCAAAATCTGGAGCGTTTATTTCCATTGACGGTTTTTGCGCCAGAATGGAAAACGCATTCAGTTTTGCGAACAAAATACACATAAAACAATAGGCTTCAAAACAGTAGAAACCAAAATAAAAAATCGTATATACGCGAACGAAGTCGTAATGGCATCACTTCGTGAAATCGGAAGTGCAGTAATTAAGTAGAATCGCTCGTCATACCGCGCTGCGAATGCGGTAAATGCGGGGACGATGCTCCATGAACCGATACAGAAGCTATCAGCGTTTACAATTTTAGCATACTCCAATTTGCAGTGTGCCTGTACGTCTTACAAAAGGGGAATCGATGACCCATTAAGATAGGCGGGTTCCGCTAGATTCAAGCAGCCCAGAACTGGACGTTGTGGCGAGGCTTGTGAGAGGTCTCTATCTATTTTTTTCCTACCTATGCTGATAGCCTTGAGAGACTATTTGGCTATTTCAGCTTCACCCTAACGTGTAGGTGAGCTCACGGGGCTCAAACCGGAGTGTTGCTAACACTGGCCTTAGAAAGAGTAATGCTTCCCAGAATCTACCACCGGATCGGAAACGCGACCCACTGAGAAGATCTGGCAAAAAACTCAGTGGGCTCAAGTCTCTCTCCAACAGTTGACGTCTGTGGATTGAAAGATAGTTAATCGCTTTGTAATTTGCTAACTAAATTTATACAAAAATTACATCTTCTTTTCAACCTAGATGTATTAGTATAAAGTTTTATTTCATTAAAATGATTTAGTGCAACATATTACGGATGAGCGAAAAACTGGTATGGTAGTCCTACCTGCTCAGTATCTGAAAAGAGGGGACTTAAGTTATTCTAACGATTCATGCCCGATGATTCAAGGCGAAGGCGCTCTCATTGTGACTTGGAATGGAATATGGAATTAGCTTACCACTCATGGTAACTCATATAACTACCGCGGTAGGCAGCGATTTGGCTATGTCTATGGCACTGCTGAAATCCACAACCAATGGTGACTTTGTATTTGATTCAGTTTACCTATAGATGAATTAGATAAATTCTGTCAAGACAATAGCTCGTACTGTTGTGGATTTCGAAATTATTAGAAACCAATTTTTCTAATGAAATATGTACTCAACAAATATTCACGATTGACTTCCACGGTGAAGGAATAACATCGTGCAATAAAAATCGAACCCGCAAAATTATAATTTGCATAATTACTGGTGGTAGGACCTATTGTGAGTCCGCACGGTTAGGTACCACCACCCTGCCTATTTCTGCCGTGAAGCAGTAATGCGTTTCGGTTTGAAGGGTGGGGCAGCCGTTGTAACTATACTTGAGACCTTACAACTTATATTTCAAGGTGGGTGGCGCATTTACGTTGTAGATGTCTATGGGCTCCAGTAATCACTTAACACCAGGTGGGCAGCTTGTCCACCGATTTAAGCAATAAAAAAAAAACTTTGTGGATGAACATTTAAAATCAGATTATTATTATCCGTAATTCTGGTAAGTATTACTGGACTTACCCTTGTTTTTTTAAGGGATTTTTTTTATATAAACAGGAGAAATTCCTAGGTTTGTGCCGTTTGAATTTTTAAAGTACGTCCAACGCTATCTCTCGTGATTTATAAAGACCAAGTAAACCGCCTCTGTAGTTCACTGCGATTCGTTGCCGAGTTGTGTAATCGATGCACTCTCAATTGCGTTTTGTTCTGGATATTTGATTGTTGTTTTTGAACCATTTTGGATATGGCTTTTAGTGAAGAATAGAAAATGGCCCTCAAAGATTTAGTCGCAAAATTAGCTGGAAGAGTTTTCATTGGTGCTGTATATCGCAATAATGAATTTGGGTCCCTATAATTTCGAATTATATTCGATCTTTTTTCCACTGTTTTGGTACTTTCCGTGATCTCGGGGACTGCATAGTATTAGAAAATATTGTACTATTTAAATCCGTAATTCCTGTTTTAATTTCAATGATTGAAGGTATGCGAAAATGTCTTAGTTTCTAACAAAACTGTTTTAGAAAGAAGCCTATCTCGATCAATAACATAGTACCCATAAATAAAAATATAGTTTAACGTACTCTGTAGTCTTATAATTATTAATATCCATAGTCATGTAATAAGATTATTTTCTTCTGGTTACTGTGGAAAAAAAGGGTGCGTGTACTTATGTACGCGCGTAAGAAGTTTTACTTTATTTTTATTAAATTTATTTCTTTTTTAAATATTAAATGATTAATAATAAATATTTAACGTTAATAATTTAATAATATTTAGTATGAATGATATTAAATAATAATTTGGTCATTTATATATTACTAAAAAATGAATGCTAATAACACTTTTTTTTACGAGTGTACATGCGCGAAAGTTCACCTGCGGCTATATTCAGACTCGCCAAGTTACGTCGATAATATGAAATGAGCGATTTCGTGGGCAACTTCATTTCTGTTATTTTTGTGTCACGGTGCGCGCGCATCGTAAAATTTCACTCTCATCAATTTTTCATAACGCGCCTAAAGAAGTATAACTTCAAAAATATAATAATAAATTACTAAATGAAAAACGATTTTATGTTAAAAATTAGACAATTCGAATTTCCATTGTCTACCACTAACAAAACGAAACCCATTATTTTCCCATACATTTTCTATTTCTCATGATTTTAATTGTATTAAACACCGTATTGAATTAAGGTTATAATCATTGTGTTTTAATTTATTGTTCGCATATAAACGTGTGAATTGTTTCACATCTCATTTTGAATACTTACGTACATTTAAAGTTCTGCAAGTAGGCTACATGGATGATTTACTTTTGCCTTCCAAATCAAACGATCTAATAATCATAGTAAATAAAAAATACTATCACGTACAGTCCTTCGTGCCCACGTAAAAGTATTCAAAACGTCAGAAATAATCTATATATTAATACGTGAAGCAAAAACTTTGTATCCCTTTTTACGAAAATTGCGCGTACGGAGGAATATGAAATTTTCCACATTTATAGAGAATATAGAGAAGAAGTGCACAATGCTAATATTTTTTTAAATAATGCATAAAAGATACATTAAATCAATAAAGAAAACATTACACACACTACATACCATGTATTTGACGCACACACGCATGCATACTATTTATTGTCAAACTTTTGTTCTTGACGTTTGGGGTCAAATTGAGAATAGATTAAATATTGTTTGTCTTTATTAATATTTTCTATAGTGTAGCCTTGGCAAAATTTGTGATTATAGAAGTATAAAATACAATCATAATAGTGTACAAACTTACAATTCCAATTAATTATAGTCGAATTTCGACTACTGCGGGACCCCTAGTATGTATAAATAAGTAAAAGTGATTTTTGAAATATGATGGTAAATTGTGACATAGCTGGCATAGCTGAAGTCCATGGGCGACGGTAACCACTCATCATCAGGTGGGCCGTATGCTCGTCTGCCTACAAGGACAAAAAAAGAAATTAACGAAATAGCCATTATAACTGTATGTATATAGAAACGAACACAGCAAAAAGTTCCAGCCAAAAATATAACCTACAAATCGAAGTATCATTTTGTGTGAATGCTCCAATTTCATCGTGCGGTCTACATATTTTTAATCACAGGAAACTAGCCTTTTGAACAGATAAAAATAAAGTTGATAATCAAATTTCGCTATAGGCGAACAAACGGCCTTACGGTTCTGTGCCATTGACCATAACTGATTTAGAATCGACCTTATTCTTTATTCAATAAGCCTTGAAACGAATTACGAAACTTTAAGTCACACAATGGTTTTGTAAGACTGAAACGTAGTATCAACACAATTGTAATTTACGGCTACTAGTAATAGTACGGTGTATTGTGAACTGACATGGAAAGTAGCAAATATTTGGTTCGAAAAGTGGGATATACGCTATCTATAATTAATAAGTGAAGCAAAAACTTTGTATCCCTTTTTACGAAAATTGCGCGGACGCAGGAGTATGTTCCCACAATTATAGAGAATATAGAAAAAGAGTGCAGAATGCTATTTTTTTTTAATTATGCATTCAAATACATTAAATAAATTTAAAAAAACATAACACGCACTACCATGTTTTTGACATGCACACATAATTATACATTCTTTGGTTATTGCCAAACTTTTGTTATTGCTTAAAGTGTGTGGTCAAATTGAGAATTGGTTAATATTGTAACTCTTTAATATTATTTGCCTATAGTGTAGTCTTGGTGAAATCTATGATTATAGAAATATAATAGTCTAAATAAGTCTATATAAGTTCTAAGGTCTCACGTATAGTTACAACGGCTGCCCCACTCTACAAGCCGAAACGCATTACTGCTTCACGGCAGAAATAGGCAGGGTGGTGGTACCCACCCGCGCGGACTCACAAGAGGTCCTACCACCAGTAATGAATCTTTGACAACAGAACCATAATAATGTTCAAACTTATAATTGCAATAATTATAGTCGAATCTCGACTACTGCGGGACCACTAGTTTAATATAATTACGTCTTCGACCTTATATCTTTATGTGGGTGGCAATGATGCTGTAACATCTAAGGATTCCAATAATCACTACACTTCAGAAAGATGGGTAATGTGTATACATTTAGTGCTACAATATTGGCTATTCCCGTCACAATAAAGAAGCTATTCCAATACAATTAAGACCACAAACATTTCTTATGGTAGGTTGCAACGCGTGATACATACTATTAAGAGCTCCGATAATTTAAGAGCGATTAGTGATTTTCCATAAATAAATTAAAAAAACGTTAATAATTAATCTACAACTATATCATTTGATAACCAGTTAACCAATATCTCTTGAAACTATTGCGCTTATATACATTCTATGTTTTTAAGACACACTTATCCCTTTAGCTATAAATTAAACAAAAAACCTCTACCCGTTGTTCCCCTAAAGGAATTACGCAATTTTTATTTTATTTTTATTTCAACCTGCTAAAATTCAAATTGATTAAATACTGATAGAATACAAAATCAATTAAAAGTTTTCATAATGACTTACCAAACATACTAAAAATATACATCATTCATCCATACTACCTGGAGCCACTGCGGTCATCCACAGTGCGTTTCTAAAGATATTTTTTGCCACGTACCATCCGGCTATGGAATGAGTTCCCCTCCACGGTGTTTCCCGAGCGCTATGACATGTCCTTCTTCAAACGAGGCTTGTGGAGAGTATTAAGCGGTAGGCAGCGGCTTGGCATTGCTGAAGTCCATGGGCGATGGTAACCACTCACCATCAGGTGGGCCGTATGCTCGTCTGCCTACAAAGGCAATAAAAAAAAAAAAAAAAAAAAAAATAAAGAGACTATAGACAGCTTACATTTGAACTAGAACTTACAACTAAAGCAAATCCTTAGGTATTTTGTCGATATTAGTCGAGAGATTTTAGGCTCTCCCAACTTAGTTAGCAAGAAAAATCTAGTGACTTATGCGTTAAAAATCTTTATTCAGTCGTAAGCATATACAAAAATCAAAGGACAGTAATGTTGAAAAGCAAACAAAAGAGGCCCTACTTCACACGATGTCTATGAGTTCATTTCCTGTGGGATTTAAGCCCGTTCTCGTATTAAGAATAGATAAAATCGCATTGAAATAGTCACGGGTATTGAATGCGGCGGTAGGTAATAACTGGAATAATCGTTCTATAGTTTATAGGGTTGAGATTTTTTTTATATTAAGATGAGAAAATTTTATACAAGATTTTGAGAACAACATTTTTTCCATCAAAGAATGTGTAAGTCTCATCTTAATAACCTCTAAAACAATTTAAATTTTAGGTACCATGAAAACCATTGACTGAATCTTCGACAGTTTCGTCTCAATTCTTCTGAGCTTTTGTGTAATTCCTTTGGCCTCCACTTCTTATCTCGAACCGTTGTTCGCATAATTTTTCAGAAATGTTTCTTGATAAGACTTCCTAATCTGCTGATTCTTGTTTTTATCCAGCCGTCACACTTACAAAGTATGTGATGCCTATTGTTCACTTCCTCACTGCAATAGTAGGTAACGCTGTCAGCCAAGTTAATCTTACGTTAGTTCTCCCCGGTTCCGAAACGACAAAACTAAATTTAAAAAAAAATACTACGCAGTGGAGCAACATCTTTTGAAAATTTAAATTTTAAGCTTAGTATTTCCACGTGTCTTTTTTCTGAAAGATATGACGTCTGATAATCAGTTTACTGGTTGAACTATGAGTAAAGTAAATCAATTTGCAGCAGCCCTAGCGACCGGCATTAGAATTGCGAGTCCAATAACCTGTAATCTGAGATATCTCGGAGTGTTCTATCCAAATAAAAGACAATGTCTATTCAATACTCTTTTTAGAGTCCGTATAAACTTTATTACGTGATTTTGAGTTTCGTTATAAATGTAGAATAAAATTTTGAACGCCTAATGGATTCTATAAAATATGCTACATTAGTTTATCTCAAAACAATTTGAAAGCGAGTCATGAAAGAATTTGTTAATATTAATACGTGAAGCAAAAACTTTGTATCCCTTTTTACGAAAATTGCGCGGACGGAGGAGTATGAAATTTTCCACACTTATAGAGAATATAGAGAAGAAGTGCACAATGCTAATATTTTTTTTAAAATAATGCATAAAAGTTACATTAAATCAATAATGAAAACATTACACACACTACATACCATGTATTTGACGCACACACGCATGCATACTATTTATTGTCAAACTTTTGTTCTTGACGTCTGTTGTCAAATTGAGAATAGATTAAATATTGTTTGTCTATGTTAATTTTTATAGTGTAGTCTTGGCGAAATTTGTGATTATAGAAGTATAAAATACAATCATAATAGTGTACAAACTTACAATTCCAATTAATTATAGTCGAATTTCGACTACTGGGGGACCACTAGTTTGTTATTAAAATAGCTGTTATGGGTATATTATCGCTTCTAATCATTGGTAATTTAAGAAATATACATATAAATTTGTCGCAGTCCAACCTACCGCCATACATCGATTGACAAGCATACAAAGATGGTTTTATTTGACTAATTTGGTTATGCCAATTAATTACAAAATTAAATAGATATTATTATGTAACCTCTACATATACATTCCAAAAAATATTCATTGAACTGTTATGAAACTTGGTATAGTTGTTGTTAGCTAATCAAGGTAGATATAAGTCGTATATTATCAAGGTATATTGGACGGGAGTTTATATTTAAGAAATAGATGTAACTATCAAATTACTACATGTCTAGTCTCTCTAACTAACGATGCGAGGTCATATCTCATTGGCCAAATAAAAAAAAAACTAGCATGAAAACTTCTTGACTTTACAGTAACAGTGATTCCCACACATAGCCTCTATCGAATAGAAACGCTAAATTTCTCTAAAGAACAAAACAGTACTCGTAATCGAGGCATTAAAACTAACTAGAGTTCCCGCAGTAGTCGAAATTCGACTATAATTAATTGGAATTGTAGCTTTGTACACTATTAAGATTATATTTTATACTTCTATAATCACAGATTTCGCCAAGACTACACTATAAAAAATATTAACAAAGACAAACCATATTCTATTCTCAATTTGACAACAGACGTATAGAACAAAAGTTTGACAATAAATAGTATGCATGCGTGTGTGCGTCAGATACATGGTATGAAGTGTGTGTAATGTTTTCTTTATTGATTTAATGTATCTTTCATGCATTATTTTAAAAAAATATTAGCATTGTGCACTTCTTCTCTATATTCTCTATAAGTGTGGAAAATTTCATACTCCTCCGTCCGCGCAATTTTTGTAAAAAGGGATACAAAGTTTTTGCTTCACGTATTAATATATAGATACATTTAATCGGTACATAAAATATTACGTAGCATTAAAACGAAACCTAATTTTGTGCAACAGAATTTTATGAGAGCGTAACTTTGAAAATGGTCGGCCATCTGCCGTCTGTGAGGCGTGGACCACCGCAAAATGAGTGTGGGTAGTTGAATAACAACTGGGGTAGCTCGCGTTCAATTACAGCTCAAAGCGCGGTCCAGGTGCTCGCAACTGAAGGTTAGCTGATTAAAGGCACAGGTGATTAGCGAATACAAAATTAAGATAACTGCTAATCCCTTTTAATAGAGAATAGGACAGTTCGTTTCGTAGACTTATCTCTATCTATGTCTATCGTATGGATCGATTGGATTTTTTTTTATTGCTTAAATGGGTGGACGCGCTCACAGCCCACCTGATGTTAAATCAGTGGTTCCCAAACTTATTTTGTCTACTGCCCACTGTGAGAATAAATTATTTTTTAGCGCCCCCGTTTTTTTCTGCCTACTTAAAAACCACTATAGCGAGAGCTCAGTCGTGTCTAAGAGTCCTCCTAGATGAAATTAAAAATCACCTCTCAAGCCTCTACACAACGCCCCTATTTTCTTCTGGGTCTCTTATCGCCCCCCATTAGGCCTACAGCGCCCAAAAGGGGGCGTTATCGCCCACTTTGGGAAAGACTATGNATTTTTTAGCGCCCCCGTTTTTTTCTGCCTACTTAAAAACCACTATAGCGAGAGCTCAGTCGTGTCTAAGAGTCCTCCTAGATGAAATTAAAAATCACCTCTCAAGCCTCTACACAACGCCCCTATTTTCTTCTGGGTCTCTTATCGCCCCCCATTAGGCCTACAGCGCCCAAAAGGGGGCGTTATCGCCCACTTTGGGAAAGACTATGTTAAATTGTTACTGGAGCCCATAGACATCTATGACGTAAATGCGCCATCCATCTTGAGATATAAGTTCTAAGGTCTCAAGTATAGTTACAACGGCTGCCCCACCCTTCAAACCGAAACGCATAACTGCTTCACATCAGGAATAGGCAGAGCGGGGGTACCTACCCGTGCGGACTCACAAAAGTTTCACCAGTAATATTCAGGTCTTTGGGGTGATGACGTAGTTTGTTCTTTATAGAGTCCTGAAGAAGGGTCCCACAAGGGTATATCCCATCGTACTTCGCACACAAAATTTTAATGCAGACTCCCCTTCCTTCGTATAAGCTGGAAATCAGTCCTCCTTGATATACCTTACTGCAGTATTATTATTATGAATTAGCTCAAATTAGTCCAAGAAACTGTTTAATTTAATAAATTATTGTATATTACGGTACAACTAATTTATTTAAACTTTTGATTGTTTTATTTTGTTTTAATTCATCACACGTAAAACGCGTACACATCCAGCCACACACATGATACTTACAGATATAGTATAGACATCAACCCAGCGAAAAGCACTGCGGTGCTATTTCAAAGGGAAAACTCCACACGGATTTCCTCCCGGATTAGGAGGCGAAATCTCACACCCCCGATTACCCTCTTCAGTCAACCCATACCATAGGCCAGAAAGGTCAAGTACCTGGGTGTCACCCTAGATGCATCCATGGCATTCCGCCCCCAAATAAAATCCGTCCGCGACCGTGCCGCGTTTCTTCTCTGCATACTCTACCCCATGATCTGTAAGCAGAGTAAAATGTCCCTTCGGAACAAGGTGACACTTTACCAAACTTGCATAAGGCCCGGCATGACTTGCCCGAGTGTGGTGCTCACTCACGCGGCACACATAGACACTCTCCATTCCCTATAGTCCACTTTTGCAGGCTAGCCGTCGGAGCTCCGTGGTTCGTGAGGAACGTTGACTTGCACGACGACCTGGTCCTCGAATCAATCCCGAAACACATGAAGTTAATGTCGGAACGGTACTTCGATAAGGCTATGCATCATGATAAGCGTACACTTTCTTCTAATAGTGCACACGTTACTGGGGTCAGCTTTCCTTATTCTACTCCTCCACTTTGCTCTGTCTTCGACATTTTCGTCAGCAAATTTCATTCCCTTTAACCATCAGAAACTATTACACAAAATCGGTTAGGCCATTTTCTAGTGAAAGTTGTTTACTTAGACCACACCCAGTTGTCCAGCTTGGCATCCATTAGTCGGATGTACAATGTTCATCGAAATAACAGGTTTGCATTGTGCAGCCCTCATTGTTTTCCAACTCTTCTGTATTACAGCAAAGTGATTATTAATGAAGGAAAAATGAAAGTGGTTGGAACTAAACGAATGCATTTTGCTGTCGCTAGGGCGAGATCTTTGCACGGTTTTGAACACTAAGACGAACCACGGTATTAAGTATTGGAATACATATGTTTTGTTTAGTTCGAGTCTATTTGTTAGTTTAGTTGTTTTTTGGGATTTTTTTTACTCTGTTTTTTTTTTTATTTACTCACAGTCTAGATTACGGTTATTACATATTATTATTATGCTTATTGAGCACTTAGTTGTAGGGCGTCTTGTGAGCGCGCACGGGTAGGCACTCATACCCCGCTTATTTTGGCCACGAAGCAGTAATACGTTCCGGGCAACCTTAGTTCTTTAGGACTGAGATTTAGAACTCATTGCCTGCCTATTTCTGCCGTGAAGCAGTAATACGTTTCGGTTTGAAGGGTGGGGCTGCCGTTGTACCACAAAAACGGAGACGTTGGAACTGGTGGTAGGACCTCTTGTGAGTCCGCACGGGCAGGTACTACCGCCCTGCCTATTTCTGCCGTGAAGCAGTAATGCGTTTCGGTTTGAAAGGCGGAGTAGCCGTTGTAATTATACTGAGACCTTAGAACTTATATCTCAAGATAGGTGGTGGTATTTACGTTGTAGATGTCTATGGGCTCCGGTGACCACTTAACATCAGGTGGGCCGTGAGCTCTTCCACCCAACTAAGCAATAAAGAAATAATAATAAAAATCGTGTCTAAAAAACAGATGACGTCATTTACGTTGTTGATATATATTTTTATGAAGTAAGTATTACTGATGGCCCAGAGGGCTTTCCAGTTTCACCAGGACAGGTGGGTGAGCAAAGGCTAACCAAGGAGGGGAGTTGATATCTATGGACTCCGTTAAGCACTTGACACCAGATGGGACGTTAGTTTGTTTACCGAACTAGGTAACAAACATATTATTATGTTTTTGTGACGACAGTATTATCCAATTTCGACAAAAAACATCTGTGTCCTCCGTGACCGTCAAAACTTCTAAGGAACTCGCAACTTCGAAAGTTATATTACTATATATATATGAAGTGGCAGTGGGCTGGCCATATATGCCGTAGGACTGACGATCGCTGGAGCAGACGGGTTCTCGAGTGGTGACCGCACAGTGGAAGACGTAACGTAAGACGCCCCTTGTCTAGGTGGTGTGATGATCTCNAAAAACATCTGTGTCCTCCGTGACCGTCAAAACTTCTAAGGAACTCGCAACTTCGAAAGTTATATTACTATATATATATGAAGTGGCAGTGGGCTGGCCATATATGCCGTAGGACTGACGATCGCTGGAGCAGACGGGTTCTCGAGTGGTGACCGCACAGTGGAAGACGTAACGTAAGACGCCCCTTGTCTAGGTGGTGCGATGACCTCCGCACGGTGGTCGGCAAGAAGTGGATGAGGAGAGCCGCAGACCGGGCTCAGTGGTGTGATTGGGAGAGGCCTATGCCCAGCAGTGGACGACTGTGGGCTGTTGATGATGATGATAATGATGATATATGCACATGTAATATATGGCATATATTCATGCGGGATTAAAAGTAAAGCGGTCTCAACTTATTCCACTTATTTCATAACATTTCTTTTCACGTATACTGTAATTCCAATTTCGATTATCAGAATTGGTTGTTCCATGAAAAAAAAAAAACAAAGTTATGTAAACCGAATGAAGTTCTCCATAATGCTACATACATATTTATTGCTGATAGAAATTGATATGCCCAAATAACGTTAGCATGAATAACGATTTTATTTTAATAAGGCTCGGGTGGCGGTTTTCCGAAATTGTTTACATAATAGCGAATCGACAGGGCTGTATTGAAGTTACTAGAGCAAATTATTTTATTATTAAGCACAACAGACCGTACTCATCTATATATTAATACGTGAAGCAAAAACTTAGTATCTCTTTTTATGAAAATTGCGCGGACGGAGGATTATGAAATTTTCCACACTTATAGAGAATATAGAGAAGAAGTGCACAATGCTAATTTTTTTTTAAAATAATGCATAAAATATACATTAAACCAATAAAGAAAACATTACACACACTACATACCATGTATTTGACGCACACACGCATGCATACTATTTATTGTCAAACTTTTGTTCTTGACGTCTGTTGTCAAAGTGAGAATAGATGAAATATTGTTTGTCTTTGTTAATATTTTTTATAATGTAGTCTTAGCGAAATTTGTGATTATAGAAGTATAAAATACAAATAATAGTGTACAAACTTACAATTCCAATTAATTATAGTCGAATTTCGAGTACTGCGGGATCTCTAGTATCTATAGTAAGGCATTTAGTTATGTTCAAACACCTGTGCAGTATTATTTTTTTAATGTTAATACAATGCAACATCTTCTCCGCACTTCAAGTCGAAACGCATTAATCAAATCAAATCAAATCAATTTTTTTTTATTCAACGTAAATAAAAGTAAATGCTTTTTGAACGTCAAAAAGAACTACCACCAATTCACAAAAACTAGCCTCCGTCCTGAGAAGAACTGGTAAGAAACTCAGCGGGCATGTCTTTATTTTTTTTTTAATTCATTTTTACAAGGAGCACTGCTTCACAGCAGAAATATCTTCATTTTTGAAGGTCGTTTCTGATTTGAAAACCATTCTCGTTCGACAATTTTTCTCCACGGGTTTGTGATCTTCGGTAGTCTTTATTGTTTTAGGTTAAATCTGCAATTTAATTTATGTGATCATATATTTTGTTAATTTTAAATTAAGTCAAAACTCATAAAAAAATGTACAAATGAGATTTTACCTCGAATACGACCCTGAACATCGTTTTCGAGTAAGATCTTTGTTTAGATTCAATTTTGGACCTTTGCTTTTATTCAGTAAATAGCTTCTAGGTGAAAAGGTGTAACGCGTATAGAATGTGTGTATCGTTTATAATTGAAATAAATTTTAAAGGCCAGCAGCATCAAATTTGCTATAGTGTTTTTGCTTTAATTTGTTACATATCTTCAACGGCTTAAGGTGATCACCCTTTCCGCCTTTAAATTAAAATTTATTAGAAATAAATCATACGCGGCGTAGTCCCAAACTAGGATTTTTTGTACTTTAAGAACTAGGCACTGATATACAGGTTTAAATATATACATTTAAAATAGATATTCAAGGCCCAGAGATAGAACAAAGAACCGGTTCGTAACACGAATGTTTACCCGAAATGGGAATCCAACGCCGACTCTTATCCGTCGCCCATCCACATACAGAAGCTGCCAGACCAAGTCACCTTCCTTGAGACATGAGATCGCATTCTCAATTGAACTGCATACTAGCTGCACCACCCTCCAAACTGGAATCCATGACAGTTTTGCGGTAGAACTGGACAATATCGCGCACTAAAAGGCTTTTTTCTATTTTAATTTTGGGTGTTTCACTTTCTGACAAAATATTATTCTTGTATCGTGAAAGTAAACACGTATTTGGTACATTTATGTGAGGAAATTGCTATTAACTCAAAGATCTCGGTCACAAAATGGCATCACGTTAATTGACAAAAGTGGGGTTACTTGTTTTCGTCGACTTACCTGCTTACATTGTCTGGTCTCTACATCCCGGCTACCCCAATATGACGGATTGTGATGCATTTTTGGCCTACTCCAGAACTATAAACGGAGATAATCATGAATATTCCGGATCACATATCATATAATCGGATACTAGCGTGCACGGACACGAATTTCGCTGTTGACCTATTGTAATGACCCTTTACTCGGTTCAATATGTTTGCAAATAGCTAAATATGTATTGCCGTTGAATCTTTGATTAATGAGACCCGATTTATCAATCTATTATCTGGTGTTGTATGAAAACAGGTGTTGCATTAACGCAGTCAAACCGTAAGCAAAATTATCATCATCATCATAGTCGGTTACTCTTGGCAGAGCACTCGTGGTCACGTGGAGTCCTTGTTTATTAAAGCCTTGACAGTTGTTCTGCATAGTTCGCGAAGGCTCGGTGCTCGGCGGCGGACTCGGTAAGTGGGATTTTGGTAAGGATTTTCGTCTGATCAGCCCAGCCCTTGGGGTTTCGTCCACGAGATCTTTTACCATTGATCCTACCCTGAAGCTTACACAAGGTATAATCAACTTCAATAGTTAATGATCCAAATTAAAGAGTGCCGGGATGCCAAAAGTCAAGTTGGAACCAAATCAGAAAATGGGTTGAGTTAATTAATAGACACTGCAGCATGAATCCGACTATCACCTTGAGATCCGAGGTGCATGTTTCAATTGTATGACTTTCTCAACCTTCAGCCATAAAATAATTACTACTTCACAGCAAAAATAGGCAGCGTGTCTGTAACTCACTAGATGTTCTACTACCAGTAATTACGCAAATTATGATTTTTTCTGGTTTGATTTTTACTACACGATGTTGTTCTTTCATCGTGGAAGTCATTCTTGAATAAGTTAAGTACGTTTTTCTTTCGTAAAATTAGTACTGGCCTGCGGGATTTAAGCACTGGCATAGTCGGATCGCTCGATATGTGTACACGTGGTATCTTAATATTTAGGCTACGACGACATACAAACGGATGATAGAATTCACATCGCATCGTTTATGTGGTAACTAATCTCGCTTCTTTATAGAAAAAATATACCTGAGATACACATTCCTAGTGTAATGAAGTCGTCGTGGCCTAAAGGATAAGACGTCCGGTGCATTCATGTTGAGCGATGCACGGGGTGTTCGAATCTCAGGCGGGTACCAATTTTTCTAATGAAATACGTACTCAACAAATGTTCACGATTGACTTCCACGGTGAATGAATAACATCGTGTAATAAAAATCAAACCCGCAAATTATAATTTGCGTAATTACTGGTGGTAGGATCTCTACTGAGTCCGCGCGGGTAGGTACCACCACCCTGCCTATTTCTGCCGTGAAGCAGTAATGCGTTTCGGTTTGAAGGGTAGACAGCCGTTGTAACTATACTTGGAGCAGCCGTTGTAACTATACTAAAAAAAAAAAACAGTCCTAGTGATTAAAAGTCACTTCACTACTACAGAATATGATCTCCCATGTATTAGGACGATAATCAAAATTTTAAATCGATTAATCGAATCCGTTGCAATGAGACACAATGGGTTCGAGCACCGGTAAGGGCACCCGTATGACCACTAAATATGCTTAGAGTCGTAAAAATGAAATACGATCTGGCATTACGCGGTCGCATATGGTCATTGCACGGGCTTGTTCTGTTTTTTAACAAAGCAAAAAGATAATCATTTTACGAGTTTTTCAGCGTTTGAAATATTGAGTTGTTTTGTTGTACCTGTTTGTATTTTGTTTTAAGACTGGTTTTTTGATGTAATTAAATCTCACTATCACACAGTATGAGTGGTGGCTATCGTACTGTGGTATTTATGGATTACGGTAAATGGCTAACATCAAATAACCGTTGTGTATATTTGGCCATCTAGGCCTAAAAGGGCACTAAAGTTGGGTCAGTATTAAAGTCAGTAAATAGGTACAATTGGACGTCTATAGCTCTGCGTTTAATTAATTTACTACATCAATAATCATAACATCATACATAAATAAGATTTAATTACTTGGTCTACTTGGAATATTTTTTTTTGTGGACTGTGTAATTCTGAACATCCAAGGAACTAATATCAGTTATATTCTAGAACAATTGTAGCAACGTGACTTTTTTTGTTACCTTTGTAGATAGACAAGCATATAAGTATTCATGGACATCATAAATGGCAGGGGCATAGCCAAACCGCTACCTACTGCTACGTATTATCTTCAAATCTCGTTTGAAGAAGGACATGTTATGGGACTCGAAAATCACCGTGGAGGGGAGTTCATTTTAGTGCCGGATGGTACGAAGCATAATTTGTCTCTGAAAACGCACTACGGATGTGCACAATGGTTGCAGATAGAATAGGTCTCTGCTACGGTGACGAGAGGTGCGATGGTAAAAAGAGATGAAGAGATCATATCTAACAACTTCTTGGAGAACCTTAAAACAATAAATACGAAGCTTTCTTTTGCAACAATGGCGTTTCTGCTGAATAACCATCACACCACATACTGTGGTAATAAAAAACCAGAGATATCTCAAAGTGAATGAAATGCATAGTGGCTGTGTTTTCTTTGTTTTATTGCCCCTCTAGGAAGACATGGAACCTTCGATCCACCTACTTGTTAATGGTTACTAGACGCATATAGACGTCGGCAATCCCAGAGAAAGAGTCAAGCCGCAGTTTGCCGCTAAGTACTCTTCAAAACTATGTAACTCATTAACATTCAACTGCTTCGCCCCATAAATAGGCAGTAACTTTTGTAATATAATACTTTTCACATGCATGCACTTCCCTATTATATGCACTTTCCAAAAATCTATTCTCGTAGAAGAGCTAGGCTTATTGCTAATTTTAAAGTTAACGAAAAAAAATTTAAACCCAAAATTTTCGACCTTAGAGCAAAAATAAGACTGACTTACTGACGTTGATCTTCCTTCTGTATTAATATAGATGAAGGCTATTCGAAACTTTTCATAGATAGCGAAGTAAAAATCGATCGATACTAAGCATTGTGTTATAAAGACAGATTAGTGTTAGAATCGACGAAGTATTCTGAGCAATTACTTGATAAGATAAACATGAACATTTCAAATTTAATACCAGCCTGGCTTAAGTTAGTCGATCATAACTGAAGTCATGAACATGAACAGTAAAGAGCAAATATGCTTAGACTAAGTACTGAAAACTGAACTGAAACTGCTAAAAAGTTATCTGTTTCAGTATATCGAATACCTAGATAGAGCTTTTGAACATATTGACGATGTTGGAAGAGTTGCAGACATTTACACACGACGAGGTGTCTATCATTCGTCGCGCTTTCAACACTATCTGCCCACTTCCCATCAATTATTGAAGATACTTCAACCGCGGAGTATGTTTGAATTCGGCACGTCAAAAGTGTCAACAAGCAACGTCCGCTATGACACTTTCCCCTTTTCAATTCCAGCCGCCAATGACGACACATCGATTTTATATTTCATATATTCATATATCTCTATTTTGTCATTTATGGACTAATAAAGATATCAAAACAAATAAATACAGTCTACTCTCATTTAATACAACGCAACAAAGATAAATATATCCTAGGTCTACATCTTCCTTCATCTGCGGCGTCCAGTTCGTTTCGCAGTAGAGACAAAGAAGCTACCACAATCGCATGCCTACACGTATGATTCCACGCTAGCTCCTAAATCTCTTTCACATTGTCCATGTAAATGAGCTCTGGTTTTAGTTAGTTTAAACTCGCATACTGCTTCCAACGCGGGAGAGGAAGGCCGCGGATTTCCACTTCATCCGAGCTTACCAAAGCCTGTTTCACTTTGTACTGCTCCGTACTACTAATTCGGTCTAGATTATAAGTCATGTCACAAAGGGGTAGTGGCATTGAAATGGACTATGGCAATTACTATATATTTTGGGGCTGTAAGCTCGTTTGACCAATATAGAACATCTGTAGTCGTCGTGGCCTAAAGGATAAAACGTCCGGTGCATTCGTGCGTAGCGATGCACCGGTGTTCGAATCCCGCAGGCGAGTACCAATTTTTCTAATGAAATACGTACCTACTCAAAAAATGTTCACGATTGACTTCCACGATGAAGGAATAGCATCGTGTAATAAAAATCAAACCCGCAAAATTATAATTTGCGTAATCACTGGTGGTAGGACCTCTTGGGAGTCCGCACGGGTAGATACCACCACCCCGCCTATTTCCGCCGTGAAGCAGTAATGCGTTTCGGTTCGAAGGGTGGGGTAGCCGTTGTAACTACACTGAGACCTTAGAACTTATATCTCGAGGTGGGTGGCGCATTTACGTTGTAGATGTCTATGGGCTCCAGTAACCACTTAACACCACGTGGGCTGTGAGCTCGTCCAACCACTTAAGCAATAAAAAATAAATAAATAAAAAACAAATGAGAGAAAGCCAAAATTTCCAATCTTACAGCAAATTCCAAAGCATTTGCAATAAAATTTATTGTCATTAATGTGCCAATACTAGAAATGCGTGATTGAATTTTAAATCAAAATGAAATCGAATTTAAATCGAAAATGAAACACCTACGTGGATAGCAGGCCTTAGTGAATCAAATTAAAAAATACTGTATTTGTTGGCCGCGGTATCACGACCTCAGTGTGAATAGCGCTTACAATTTGCTTTATGAACCGGCTTTGTATAGCGCGCACGATTCCCTGATATTCTGTTTGGAGTATGGAATTTTTATCGTCAATTGACCTGTTTTTTTTCCGTCCACATTCTGTGTCCACCGGGAAACTATTCGTCGGCTAATCCTTTATCCTTTCATCGTATTTTTGTCAGATTTACTTCCGCAGATAAAGTGTTAGTATGTAGGTACCATTCTCGTTCCAATTCCGTTTGTATTTCCAGTAAATAGCAGTTACAATTAAAAGAGATTCTCAAATTTTCTGCTAATAATAAATGTCATTACAGAAAATTTATGTGACCATTCTGTCGATGGATCCTAAAAGAATTTCTGCACAAGGAAAAGAAATTTTTTTGAGAGTCAAGAAGATGGTTCATCTGATGGGTTATAGTCAACGTCGCTCTTGTATGTGGCTAATGTGATGGCTTACTGGTAATAGGATAAGTTGTGAGTCTGTGAAGGGTCGCCACAAACGCTTAGAATATCTAGTACTAGCGACCCGCCCTCGCTTCGCTTCGGACACATTAAAACACACATGAAACCAAAAAAATTAAATTTTTTTTTTTTTTTTAAAAAATAGCCTATGTTCATCAGGGACAATGTCGGCTTCTAATGGAAAAAGAATTTTTCAAATCGGTCCAGTAGTTTCGGAGCCTATTCGAAACAAACAAACAAACAAATCTTTCCTCTTTATAATATTAGTATAGATATAGATATAGATTTTAGAAGAATTTAGATTTTGAAGTCGTCGTGGCCTAAAGGATAAGACGTCCGGTGCATTCGTGTTGAAGCGATGCACCGGTGTTCGAATCCCGCAGGCGGGTACCAATTTTTCTAATGAAATATGTACTCAACAAATGTTCACGATTGACTTCCACGGTGAAGGAATAACATCGTGTAATAAAAATCAAACCCGCAAAATTATAATTTGCGTAATTACTGGTGGTAGGACCTCTTGTGAGTCCGCGCGGATAGGTACCACCGCCCTGCTTGTTTCTGCCGTGAAGCAGTAATGCGTTTCGGTTTGAAGGGTGGGGTAGCCGTTGTAACTATACTGAGACTTTAGAACTTGTATCTCAAGGTGGGTGGCGCGTCTACGTTGTAGATGTCTATGAGCTCCAGTAACCACTCAACATCAGGTGGGCTGTGAGCTCGTCCACCAATCTAAGCAATAAAAAAAAAAAAAAAAAAGATTTGATAGAATATCTAGTATTTGAAACCTCTGAAACCTGATCACGGCCCAAAGTATTATTTAATGTCAGCTAACATCTAACACCTTCCCTAGTGCTTAAAAGGATCGAACAAATATGTAATAGCGTTGCGGGCAAAATAAGACCACCATTTCCATTGCATTCACGTAAACATACATAAAAAAGATTACCATTTCGCCTATATTCATATATTCACGTGAAAAAACAACAAATAATATTGCGCCCAAAACAACACCACCTTGCAACCTTGCTACCTCTACATGAAAATATTCACGTGAACATACATCAAATCACATTGCGGCCAAAAAAACCGTGTCCACTACAAGACCATGCCACAATGGAGAGGTCATTAGCGCGTTCATACCGCTCGCATGCAAAAACTTAAATAAAACGTCACAATGTGTCGTGTTCTGTGAAAGATACGTATTGTGTTGCAAACGTGAATGTGGTGGGAGCTTCTTTTTTTTTGTTTTTAATATCGCGGAAATACATTGGACAGCCGGGAACCAGTCGTACTGGATTTTAAGCGTGTTTTTGCAGTACTTTTTCCCTGACGAGATAATTATCTGTGGCATTCTGTTTAGTGGTTTGAAATTATACAGATTGCTTGAAACCAGGGTCCGTGTAGTGAAATAATAATTATTAATCTCGCAAGCTGACTTTTTTTTGCAAGGAATTGTATTTAGTGTTTTAAATTTCGACAGAACATGACCATCTGTGTATATTAATGTTCAAATTAGCAAGTAACCAGACTAATTTTACTAATAATTTTCGAACGTAGTATAAACATATCTTTATTATTAAGACTAGTTATACATTTCATTTTCTTTCAAATAAAACAGTCAGTGAATTATTATTTATTGAAAATTAGACAACAAGTTAGTCGTCTGTGCGTCCGGGAAAACTGTAAAGTATTGGATACATCGGATAAAACATATAGAGAATAATATAAGAAACGTGAAAATAAACCGTAAAAATAGTTTTTTTTTCCTACCTAAGCTGATTGAGAGGCTATTTTAGCGTAACCTTAACTATTAGGTGAGCTCACGGAGCTCAAACCTGACGACGCTGCTAACACGAACCCTAGCATGAGCCGTGCTTCGCAGAATCTACCACCGAATCGGAACGCGACGCACTGAGAAGATCCGGCGAGAAACTCAGTGGGCTGTGTCTGTGGGTTAATTTAGACCGTCACTAACACCTATCTTCGTCCTAAAATAAATTCCGCATATACCCCAAATGCACGATTTTCAAACTAATTTTCGTTAAATATGAAGAACAATAAACGAAAAACTATAAAATAAACTAAAAAGTGACTTTATTTTCGAGAAACTCCAGTAGTGTTTCTTTTTCTCTGCAGCGCGCTTTTTCGCACGAAGCGAATTTCAGCAAGCCAGTTTTCTATGCAATCGTCGGGTGGCTTTGTTTTCTATCCTTCGTTTAAATAAACATGAGCTCCTAATATCGCCTCAAGAGGATCATGAAGGAGATTAAGTCTGGATAAACGGTGTGTGGAGTTAGTGAAATTTTTAGCAATTTCAGTGGCTTTTTTTTTGATTGCTTGTGGTAGGACCTCTTGTGAGTCCGCTCGGGTAGGTACCACCACCCTGCCTACTTCTGCTGTGGAGCAGTAATGCGTTTCGATTTGAAAGGTGGCCGTCGTAACTCTACTGAGACCTTAGAACTTATATCTCAAAGTGGGTGGCGCATTTACGTTGTAGATGTTTATGGGCTCCAGTAATCACTTAACACCAGGTGGGCTGTGAGCTCGTCCACCCATCAAAGCAATAAAAAAATTATAAAAAATTGCTTACAGCGGTGGACGAGCTCGAGACGAAACTTTTCTTATTACTTAAAGTTGCGGTCAAATTGAGAATAGATTAAATATTGTTTGTCTTTATGAATATTTGTCTAAAACGTAATCTTGGCGAAATCTGTGATTATAGAAGTATAATAGTCTTTGAGAATATAATCATAATATGTAGTGTACAAACTTAAAATTTTCATTAATTATAGTCGAATTTCAGCTACCGGGAGACCACTAGTAACTATAGGTCTAGTCTAGACCATGACGATAAATAATAGAGTTACTGAGAGCTATCAGGGACACACCCTCTACCGTCGAAATCCCCAGCGAGGACCCCAAATAAACGTCTGAGTTGAATTCTATAAAGCCTGATTTTAGCTGAGTTAGTTTCAAATATATTATATACTTTTTTGTGACCCCGAAGTGCCATTTGATTCCGGGCTGGATTAGATTTTAGGTCACACCCACAATGTATGGACGTTCTTATTGGAATTCTTATATATGGTCAGACTGTATCCTTGAGTTTTCAGAACCCTTCTCGGCTAATTAATCTCCATTTTGATTTAATCGAGATGATAACCAGTATAGACTCAGATTATACCGTATAATAAGATTTGCAATTCTGTTATTTCTCTGTTTTGATTTTTATTTACAACGTGAAAATCGTTCGTCATAACAATACAGTAAAAGCTCCTTAATCACGCTTCTTATAATACTTATATTATTATATAATTCGCGGATAAAAAAAATACGATCCAATTTCTATATACGCGGCTAAGATTTCTTTATTCGTCGATCTAATAGGTACATCGGTATATACGCATTTATAAAAGGAATTCCATTATGTTCGTAGATATCCAACCGAATATCCTTTGTAAACGTGTCGTCGTTAATTCATTTTTTTTAATATATAAATTACCATTCCATATTCACGGTTTCTGTGTTCGCGGCATATTTACGGAACATATACCTCGCGAGCTTTTAAAAGTCGCGAAGTCTGAAAGTGGCACCTGTGACAGAGAAGCTGAGGAGTGCGCGTTTGGGATGGTATGGACATGTGATGAGACGAAATGAAAATGAGGTTGGTAAGAGAGTATTAACTATGAATGTGGAAGGATATAGAGGAAGAGGTAGACCTAAGAAGAAATGGATGGATTGTGTGAAAGACGATATGGGTAAGAGGGGAGTGAGCGAAGAAATTGTATATGATAGAAGAGTATGGAAGAAGAAAACATGTTGCGCCGACCCCAGGTGACTGGGAGAAGGGCAGGATAATGATGATACCTCGCGAGCTTTTACTGTATTATACAACTAGAACTATAGCAAAATCACGAGCGTATTTCACGTCTCGACCGCTTAAAAACATACATAACTTGAATTGGATCATGCGATGCTTCTCTGACATGCATAAAGTGAATAGATATGGCAAAACCAAATCGTCCTGGCTCACCGGACTAGTATTGAAATAAACTTTATGGAATAAAAAAATGATCAAATCTGAGCTCTGTCAAAAGATGTGACGCCATCAGCACTAGTCTCTCGGAAAAATACGTCGCTTTTAAATCCTATTACAAATAGCAACATTCTAGTTGCTTACTTAGCATTTAACGCTATAAATCGTTTATAGTATTGGTAGCTTTAGTTTAATAAATCTATCCTGGATCAGCTTCGCATCCGAGTCAGGCTCACAACAATCTGTTACCAGAGGATCCTCAGCTACTTCGGTCATATTGCCCGCCGACAGTCAGATAACTTGGACAAAATGTATGTGACGGGCAAAGTAGAAGGAAAGAGACCCCGCGGCCGATTACCTAGCCGTTGGTGTGATCAAGTAACCGCTATAACTGGGTTGCCACAGTCGCAATCGCCATTCGAGAAGCTGAGGACCGGACGAGATGGCAACAGCTCACGAGACAGGCCACGGTCAAGTTTCAGGGACACGACCTTCAGCAGTGAAGAAAGCGACGAAGAAGAAGAAGAGTATAAATAGATTAGTGGTAAGGTGTATTGTGATATCACACAATACAACACTGTTCTATGTTTTTGCCGCGAAATCGGGCATTGCGCTTTGAAGGTTTTTAAACTATTTCTACAATACATTTCCGATTTCGACTCATATCAAGAAGCCTAAGAGGAATCTTCTTATCAAGAACAAAAAAATCTGGTAAGCCCTGGACTGATTTGTCTCAACGCCGCTTTTCACGTCATTACGGGTCTTCCCGATCCATTAAGGGTGTTTTCAGGTAACCACAAGCACCGGTCACTGTCCTCGTCGAACCCGTCGCTTGCAACGAAAGGCTCGACGAGTGAATTAACCCATAGACACAGTCCACTGAGTTTCTCGTCGGATCTTCTCAGTGGATCGCGTTTCTGATCCGGTGGTAGATTCTACGAAACACTGCTCTTGCTAGGGCCAGTGTTAGCAACACTCCCGGTTTGAGCCTCGTGAGCTCATCTGCACGTCAAGGAGAAGCTGAAATACTTTCAAGGCTATCAGCATAGGTAGGGGAAAAAAAGGCGCTTCTGCCTTCCTGAAGACTTCCTGTTACAATAAGATCGATAGTAAATCGTGGAACCGCGTACCGAATGTTAAAACAATAATATCAGTAGCCGGCATCATAGTTTACAGTTTGTACTTGTTAAATTGAAAAATCATAAAATACAAAGTTAAATTCAAACATTGGTAACATAATATTCCGTTTTTGATATTGAAAATAAAACGTGGCTCGTAATACCGTGAATCGGACTTGTTAGGATTCAATTTCTCGAAATGTTTTAAATTGAAAATACATTGCAGTTTTTTTTAATTAAAATCAACATTGTTATAAAGTTTTGTTCGTCTATACTATCTATACTAATATTATAAAGAGAAATGATTTGTTTGTTTGTATTGAATAGGCTCCGAAACTACTGAATAGATTTGAAAAATTCTTTCACTGTTTGGAAGCTAAACTATTCCCGAGAGACATAGGCGATAATCTTTTTTGAAAAAAAAATACGGATCCTTACTAAAACTCTAATAATGTAACCCAAGGTGTAAAAAATTACCTAAGATATTCATTACATCGCGTGCCCTGCGAAAACTATTGATGATAATATAAAATAATGTGCTATAACTTTGTAGAACACATTATTACTTACAAAGAGTATCGCGACCGCATATATCTAACTATTATGCCGCAATAAGTGTTCTTGTATTTAAAAAAAATAAAACAACGTCAAATATCGTTGAAAATTTTGTTAAAAACCCGAGCGGAGCCGGAGCGGTTCGCTAGTTATATTATAACACTGCTGCATTGCCTATTTAGAGGTTAGTGGAGCTAAAAAATCACGTGAATGCCATCACCTTGAGATATTGGGTGAAAACCTCAATTGTATCCATTGTATTATTATGCAATTCTTCAGCGTCTAACTCGTTGACATAAATGAAACTCGAATTATAATAGAAGAAAAGTGCTCGATATTTTTACTTGTCGTCTCTTTGAGGCTGCTTGCTTGAAAACATTTTATATATTATGATAACATTTATAAATAGATTATAGTCATCGAATATTGTGAGTCTTTTTTGGAACGAAGTTCCTTATGGGACGATGCGGAGGGGTATCCTAACCGGGAAAAAATGTCCGTAACGTAAGATTTTTTCTATTTAGTTTGTTATCAACAGATGTCGTTGCACGCACATTCAACAATTCCTGAATCGCGGTGACGGGACGTTACACTTTTTTTTTATTGCTTAAATGGATGGACAAGCTCACAGCCCACCTGGTGTTAAGTGGTTACCGAAGCCCATGGACATCTACAACGTAGATACCGCCACCCACCTTGAGATACGAGTTCTAAGGTCTCAGTATAGTTACAACGGCTGCCCCGCCCTTCAAACCGAAACGCATTACTGCTTCACGGCAGAAACAGGCAGGGTGGTGGTACCTACCCGTGCGGACTCACAAGAGCTCCTCCCACCAGGATAATTTGATGACAAACTAAAAACCGTCATCACCGGAGCCTATAGATATCAACCACGACAATGCCCTTCTTGAGACGTGAGTTCTAAGTTTTTACAGTACAACGGCTACCCCAAACTTCAAACTGAAACGCATTACTGTTTCACGGCAGAAATAGGCAGAGTTGTGGTTACCTACCCGTGCGAATTCACAAGACTTCCTACCATCAGTAATAACGCAAATTATAATTTTGCGTGTTTGATTTTTATAACACGATGATCGTAGAGGATTGATATGAGTATATTTGAATTATTTTTGAGGGTAGCCTTAAAAAACTAGACTATATAGTTTATACGATTTGTGAAAGTATTTCTTTTGTTACGTAGACTCAGTGGCGCGAATATCATCACCGTTCACTGGGCGCTCAATACAATAGGCCATAACGACTTCAAAAATGTAAAACACAATTCTCTCCACAGATCATTAATCATTAAGAACTTCCCTTCTCATAGCATCAAAATATAGAGTATAATTAACACTGCTTTTACGTCATTTTAATACGCTTTTATTAGCTTCAGACGTATGTATGTTTGTAACGGAATCTTTGAACATGATTTTGAACCCCTTGAACCCCTCTGACCCCTTGAAAGCGTGGCGTGCTTTTCAGGATATTATCAAAATAACCCATATCTACTCATACTTGTTCATAAAACATTTATAACTACTGATACCATGCACCCCACGCTTTTTTTAATAATAAAATCGTCTTTTGTTACACTATTTTTAATTCAAATTTATTNTTGTAACGGAATCTTTGAACATGATTTTGAACCCCTTGAACCCCTCTGACCCCTTGAAAGCGTGGCGTGCTTTTCAGGATATTATCAAAATAACCCATATCTACTCATACTTGTTCATAAAACATTTATAACTACTGATACCATGCACCCCACGCTTTTTTTAATAATAAAATCGTCTTTTGTTACACTATTTTTAATTTAAATTTATTAAGATTTATTTTTTATCTTTTAGTAGGATTTTCTATAAAAGCGAATTTTTTTAGTTTTTTTTTAAACTATTATTTATTTAAACTATATTTCGTCTTCTATATTCGTAAACAAAATAATGCTAATGAAAAAACACGAGTCCGAAAAGTAAAAGCAGTTTTAACTACAAAACATAATTATAATATGTGCCTTTTTAACATGTCAATCGCACGGAAACGAAGCAAATGAAAAGTTGACTTTACACAATAGCAAAGAGTAAAAAAAGATGTGTGCAATTCACACGTGTTAGAAGGGAAACCTTCAAAAATTAAAATACAATTAAGTATCCTAAACGTCTAAGTATATGTAAAATTTTGTCATTAGTAAATAATTGTAAATCATATTTTATAGTATGAGGTAGCGCCCTCTGTGAATCGATATTTTAACGTCACGTATAATCTTAAATTGAAACTCACTACAAGAGATTTCATACGCACGTTAGTATTAAAAAATCTCATAGATGGCGCTGTATTAAAAATTTTCGACACTTCCGTTGCATACCTGCGTGACGTTACATCTGTAAAATTTTTACCCTCATGCGCCATGCAAAGAAGTTTCACTTCAAAAAGCATAATGAAACCTTAAAAATAATTTTAATATACTCATATTTTTATCAATCATGTACGACCATCGTGTATTAAAGATCAAACACGCAAAATTGTAATTTCCGTTATTACTGGTGGCAGGAAGTCTTCTGAATCCGCACGGGTAGGTAACCAACCACCGCTCTGCCTACGTGTCTACAATTTTGCTAAATTTGAAAACGCTACACATTACTACACTATTACAAGGAGCATATGAACATTTTGTTCATATGCTCCTTGTAATAGTTCACGATTGACTTCCACGGTGAAGGAATAACATCGTGTAATAAAAGCGAAACCCGCAAAATTATAATTTGCGTAATTACTGGTGGTAGGACCTCTTGTGAGTCCGCACGGGTAGGTACCACCGCCCTGCCTATTTCTGCCGTGAATCACTAATGCGTTTTGGTTTGAAGGGTGGGGCAGCCGTTGTAACTATACTGATATCTTAAAACTTATATCTCAAGGTGGGTGGCGCATTTATGTTGTACACGTCCATGGGCTCCAGTAACCACTTAACATCAGGTGGGCTCTGAGGTCGTTCAACCATCGAAGCAATAAAAAAAAAGCCAAATTTATTGACTTATAAAATGCACACAAGTCACGAAACTTGTCTTCACTATTACGTCAATGATTTGTTTGTTCGCTGAGCGTGATACAATTTGAAACTTCAAAAACGTGTCAATAGCTTTCGATTTGCGAAAAAAAAAAGCAATAAACACACCAATTTGACTTACATAGCTGTTTCTTAATGCACTAGAATCAAACAGTCACGTTCGATTTTCGGAAATTCGTTGGGTGTGATTGAGTGGGAAAAAAAACAAATTGCCTTTTCAAAGCGTTAGTAGTGAAATTTCTAAAGTAGTTAACAAAAACGTCCAAGAGTCTGTGACTGTAAATTGGGTGACTTTTTAAACACTAGACGCGTAAATAGTTTTTCTGCCCACCTAGTAACCGCTTATGTCACTGGGAGTGATAGTAATAGGAACGTAACTATGGCCACTCAGCTTGAAACATGGGGTCGCAATTCAAACTTTGTATTCAACGACTTTCCTTTTTCTACATACACATTTAAATTTATATTTTTAATCCTTTCAATGCCACGTAGGTCACCGGTGCCCTTATCGATTATGAATATAATATAATCGTTAAGCTGCTACGCATTCCTTGGACAGCTATGAGAACCAATGTCTCCATCCTCGAAGAGCTGAAGGTCACCAAGCGCCTGTTGACTACGTGCCAGAAACGGATCCGGAGTTTCTTTGGGCACATAATGCGATCCCCATTGGACAGCCTGGGGAAACTCATCATTCTCGGACAAATGGAGGGGAAGCGCACTAGAGGAAGAGCGCCATCTAGATGGGTGGACCAACTCAGGGAGGTGACTGGAGGCCAGATACGGGGAGCGGTACGTATGGCGCAGAACCTGACCGAGTGGAGAAGATTGACATACAGTCACGATCCTCAGCATTGAGAGAACGACCAGAAAGAAAGAAGAGATAATCGATATGAATATAATCGATATATTATCTCGATCTCTGTTACTAAAGCACCGGAATATCTATTAGACTCAGGGAAAGACGAAACCGAAAATACTGAGAATAAACCTTTTTGTAAGAGTCCTGAAATACTAAAATATACAGTAAAAAACAAAATAAGGCAATGTTAGGCCACAGGCGTGTTTCGACAAGTCGACATAATTACTTCAGAGCGCCGCGTAGAACACCGATGACCTACACGGGCGTCATAGGGTTAATTATACTGGTGGTAGGACGTCTTGTGAGTCCGCGCGGGTGGATACCACCGCCCCGCCTATTTCTGCCGTGAAGCAGTAATGCGTTTCGGTTTGAAGGGTGGGGCAGCCGTTGTAACTGTACCAAGACCTTAGAACTTATGTCTCAAGGTGTGTGGCGCATTTACGTTGTAGATGTCTATGGGTTCCAGTAACCACTTAACACCAGGTGAGCTGTGAGCTCGTCCACACATCTAGGCAATAAAAAAAAAACTATATTTTAACCGACTCAAAAAGGAACAGTTTTTTAATTCGAGTGTATTTTTTATGTGTGTCACTTCAGACCTTTATTAGTTGAACTGATTTTAACAATAGTTTTGTTTTATTTGAAAGCTGTTGCTTCTTATATACTATTTATATTATTTCAAGGTCTGACCAATAGTTTTTGATTTACCCTTCATAGCGTATCTTAGACTTCGACTACACTTACGATATTCTTATTTTGTTTTTGTTACTTCGGTTTTCTTATCTGTGAAAATTTGTATTTTATAAATATGTAAGCTTGAGGGTAGATATTATCTTGTTGAACACCAAGTAAAACGATGGCACTATTTGATTCCTGATTTAATCAACAATATGTTATCTTAACAATTCACTTTAACACTTGTCCAACTTTAACCAGTACGTACAACAGTCACTGAATCACACAACGTAACGAGGATATAGTAAGTGCACCAGGCAAGCGCAGTCCAACGAATGTTCATTTCAAGGCACGTTCCGCCTTTTTATACTAGCCGGCGCAGCTGGCTTATGAGTCACTTCTGTTGCAGCTGTTGTTTACGAGTGGAACGACACGGCCGGCGCGCCTGGCTTGTGTGAGTCACTCCTATTGCACGTGCTATATAACATAAATATCGTTAACGCCGTCAAATACATAGAATATAAATTAACTTCGAAATTACGGCATTACAATCATACCTATTGTGTTTGATTGCATAGGTTTGTATTATATAGAATTTACGATTCGTTAAAGACACGCTAGAATGATCTAGAATATTCTGAGAATTTGAAAGCAAGACTGCTTTGATTTTATTTTTTATTAGTTCAGGGACCGAAAAAAAATACGTCGACGGACCAAAATAGTAACGCCTCTGATTGTGAAAAAATTTAAGTTTGAATCTGTGATGTCATTAAGATTTTTCATTTAAACAGTATGAGGTAAGCACCGCGATCTCCTAATAAGTAATATTTTGCATGTAAATCGTGATTTTATCTGTTTGTAGCGCATAGAAGTTTGGCTATCTCGTTTAGAGGGTATTGATAGTGGTTGTTATATTATAAAACCGTCTCGCACTGTGAAATTTCTCACGAGAAAATGTGGAAAGAATGATGGCAATTGCCCGCGTATACTCACATATCCAGAAATAATCAGATATATAGGACATAAAATTTTGTAGGGAACACTGACATATCGTTTGGGCAAACGTCTGGGCTAGTTGAGAAACCTACATATTTACTTTACGTTTTGCATTGTATGATCCAAATGTTTTCAATGACTGGATTTACTATCCAATTTCTACTACTACATTTATCCACAAAAAATCCACAGAACAGAAACTTTTTTAAGGATTAATTCATCAAAATTTATAAGCGACTATAACCACTTATCACGACAGATAAGCTTATCTGCCTTCAATGGGAATAAACAATTAGTAATCGACAGTTCCGATTTTGGATAATCTAATAGCGCGGTCTTTGAATCAACACTCATCTCCAAACTACAGCTAAAATAATTCTCAATTCGTGATTACTTCAATTAGCTGATCAACACAAACACGAAAACACAATGCAAATTTGCGAATCGTGAGTGCTTTATTGATATTATAAATCAGTTTATTGCTCTATGAGAGTAATGTTTATCAATGAACGTAAGTAATTAAATGTTTAATTATTAACAAATCGGGAGTTCTATCTGTGATCGCAAAATTGATATTCCGGTTAATTCAGAGTTAATAATGAAATAGAAGTCGTAACTGCTACGCGTTTGGGCTTCGGGATAAATAAAAATTCTACCGAAGTACAAAAGTTAAAACTGTATTCAATACTTAGAACACTAAACGAACACTTTAAAATTCTCAATTCACTTCTTCCGCTTCGCTTCAGGTGATCCGTTCGCTGTTTCGCTTCGACTAGTTCCGATTACTAACTGCTTCGTGCCATCTCTGCAACGCTTTTATGGCCGAGACGACATCCCTAGATTTATCGACAACATTCTGGGCAAGTCGAGTAGCTTCGATGTGTGATTCCGCTATCTGACAATAGATGGCGTTGTACTTCTCGAGCTTTCTCGACGTTACCAGTTCCTTTGATATTCGTTTCGACTAATCGGCGATAGATGGCGTTACTTTTACCGGCATAGCGTTACGTAAAAACACATTTCTTTTGAGTTCTTTACGCAAAATTGGGTCTTTGCATACGCGTCGGTGACCACAGATGGGGTGTGTAAGACATGAACCGATCAAATCGCCTAGTCGTTTAACAAAGAGACAAAACCCAACCGAGGCATGTGCAAGATCGAAGATAATAAAGAATACACTGGAGACTGCGAAGAAAGTCCGACTCAGCTGCCAACCAGCGGAAGTCAAATCCTGCATCAAATTCAACTATCTTATTATGTAATCACTAACCATACCATTATATTAAAGAGAGAGAGAGAGTGAGAGAGTGAGAGAGTGAGAGAGTGAGAGAGTGAGAGAGTTATAGTATTCTTTATTGTACACCAAAAAAAAAGGCGAAACATTAAAAAAAAAAGTACAATTTTGGCGGTCTTATCGCTTAGAACGATCAATTATCAGGTGGAGAAGAATCATTTGGAAACGAATTACATACGGTTTACCTATCGGGGGCACGAGGACCCAACGGACCCTAGGCGGGGGGCAAAGCGACGTGTTCGGCGCACTAATTCTAATTCTCTAAGTCTAATTCTAATTCTCCTTGCCCCCTGTAGCGACGGAATGCCGGAATTGTGGCCATTGGCACTGCGATCAACCGCAGTGAAAGTTTAGTTAGCCGTTAGCAACACATGTCGTAATAATAATTACTGTTAATGGCAAGTCGTTACTTTAGTTTTAACGCAAAGCAAATAGTAGATATGCCTATAAGTTTAAACCAGAAGCATGATCCAAACCTGCCTGGGTAGGTGGTATGGCTCATTTTTGTTATTCAGAATACACAGCTGCTTTCTAATGGCGGGCGGCAGTATTTATCGTGTTACAACCAGGGTCTCTGGTATTCTAATGGTAGGAGGCAGTACTTAGTTTGTTATATACAAAGGCTCCGGTAGCCGCTTAACAACAAGTGGGCTATGAGCCCATCATACCAGAACTCCCGATTTTTTTAAATTGATAAGATGGGTGGACGATCTTACGGCCCACCTGGTACCAACTGATCACCTGAGCCAATAGATATCAACCACGTCAATGACCTTCTTGAGACATGAGTTCTAAGTTCCCGCTTGTACAGTACAACGACTTCCCGACCCTTCAAACCGAAACGCATTACTGCTTCACGGCACAAAATAGGCAAAGAGGTGATACCTACACGTGCGAATTCACAAGAGGTCCTACCACCAATAAACTAGACATAAAATTCTTAAATTCGAAACCATTTACAAAGTCCACATAAAAGAAATTACGAAACAATTGATTTCTTATTAAATTTTTATCAAGCAATGAATGGAACCACAAGCATATCGAACGGTTAAGGACACAGTACTATTAAGAAATTACACCACTCGCTCCGCTCTTACGATTCATTACAATCCAAGTCGTTGATAGACGCAGACAATACTGTTATGCGCGCCGCGTGCCTAGATTACACCTAAAATCGAAATGGCCTCCCAAACCTGGACCCCGCCGGACATATCCGAAGTATGCCCCGATCAGATCGCCCCTCTGACCCAGTGCTCGCAAATCGGCTTCATGTACTTATCGTTGCTGGCTCAATTATTCGGGAATTCGTATGACCGACAAATATACAAAAACCCGTACAGGGATTACGGTGGGTCGCGGAGTTCGGATTACGCTCGTGGAATTCCATTAGGGCCGGTCGTGGATTCGGGTATCGATAAATCACACACGGCTGTGGGGCCGCTGCTGAAAATGGACTTCTCCATCGATCACAACAGTGAGATACACAGTCGCGAGCCCGCAGACAGTCACGCCTATTCGGGATCACCGTTCCACTCGAAGCCGGATGTATTCGATTTCCAAAAGCCGGATTTTAAATTTTCCTCCTTCGATTCGCCGGTTTTCGATTTTAATTATGTTTCTAAACGTTTTGCGGATGCCGAAGCAGCTGACAGCAAAGTGAGTGTTCGAGAAAAGAAAGTCACGAAGAAGGAGAGCCGGAAGAAGAGAGAAGCAAGAGTAGAAGAATATGATTTTATTGTTGTCGGAGCTGGATCTGCGGGCTGCGTCGTCGCTAATCGTCTCTCTGAAGTCAAGAAGTGGAAGGTTAGTTAGTATGCGTTACACATTCTTTATTTCATTTTGAATTCAAAACAATTAAATAATAGTTTAAAAAAAAAACTAAAAAAATACGCTTTTAATAGAAAATCCAACTTAATAATAGACAATAAATTTTAATAAATTTGATTGAATTTTTTGTTTGTTTATTGTTTAGGTGAGTGGACTAGCTCACAGCCCACCTGGTGTTAAGTGGTCACTGGAGCCCATAGACATCTACAGCGTAAATGCACCACCCACCTTATGATATAAGTTCTAAGGTCTCAGTATAGTTACGACGTCTACCCCACCCTTCAAACCGAAACGCATTGCTGCTTCACGGCAGAAATAGGCGGAGTGGTGGTCCTACCCGTGCGGACTCATAATAGGTCCTACCACCAGTAACAGGTAATAGTAATTAAAAATAGTGTAAGACAATTTTTTTTTATTGTAAAAAAAGCGTGGGGAGCTTTTCAGGATATTATCAAAATAACCCTTCTACTCATATCTGTTCATAAAACATTTATAACTGCTGATACCATGCACCCCATGCTTAATAAGCAAGCCAAAATAAGCCTTAATAAGTATTCCAAATTTAGAGTTAATCCGACGTTTTGAAGGGGGTCAAAATCATGTTCAAAGATTCCGTTACATACTAACATACATACGTCTGAAGCTAATAAAAGCGTCTTAAAAATAATCACCTATGTATATACGTGAAATTAATATGCTGATTGCTGTCGCTTAGATAATATTGTCTAAGCTAATAAATATAGTTTATGTTCTATTATGTTATAGAAACTTTTGTTGTTTTTAAGACAATGAACAACAAATATGTCAACCAGACAGTTTAATAGTCATTTGAATCTAAATGCGTCATCTATACTAATATTATAAAGAGGAAAGATTTGTTTGTTTGTTTGTATTGAAACTACTGAACCGATTTGAAAAATTCTTTCACTGCTTGGAGGCTACACTATTCCCGAGTGACATAGGCTTGAAAAAAAAGATGTTTAATAAAAATTAGGGATCCTTACTAAAACTCCAATAATGTCACCCAAGGTGTAAAAAAATTACCTAAAATATTCTTCACATCGCGTGCCCTGCGGAAACTATTGATGATAGAATAAAATAATGTACTACGGCTTTGTAGAACACATTATTATTTACAAAAATTGTTGCGTAACTTGTATAACTACTATAGTTATGCCGCAATAAGTGTTCTTTTATTTAAATAAAATTAAAGCAACGTCAAATATCGTTCAAATTTTTGTTAAAGACCCGAGCGGAGCCGGAGCGGGCCGCTTGTTGCGAGAATAAAGTAAAATCTAAAAATATGTTGTTCGACAATTTGTACAACAAGGCTTTTTGTATTCTAAATCGAGTCAATATGAGTTTTATTACAATACTAGCCGACCCGGCAGACTTCGTGGTGCCTCAATCGATAAATAAAATACCTAAGCTTTTGTATAAAATAAACACATCAAAGGAAAAACAAAATTGATATTTTTATTTAATTCCGAGCATTTTCATATTTATCTACCTTTTAAACATTCTCTGGACTTCCGCAAATAATTCAAGACCAAAATTAGCCAAATCGATCCAGCCGTTCTCGAGTTTTAGCGAGACTAATGAACAGCAATTCATTTTTATCTATAGGTATATATTAATACGTGAAGCAAAAACTTTGTACCCCTTTTTACGAAAATTGCGCGGACGGAGGAGTATGAAATTTTCCACACTTATAGAGAATATAGAGAAGAAACAAAGCTAATATTTTTTTTAAATAATGCATAAAAGATACATTAAATCAATAAAGAAAACATTACACACACTACATACCATGTATTTGACGCACACACCCATGCATACTATTTATTGTCAAACTTTTGTTCTTGACGTCTGTTGTCAAATTGAGAATAGATTAAATATTGTTTGTCTTTGTTAACATTTTTTATAGTGTAGTCTTGGCGAAATGTGTGATTATAGAAGTATAAAATACAATCATAATAGTGTACAAACTTACAATTCCAATTAATTATAGTCAAATTTCGACTACTGCGGGACCTCTAGTACATATAGATTTATAAACTAAAAAATAGTTTGAAGTTTTTCTTTGCTCGGTTTATCCGACAAACGTATAAAATTCACAGTATGTTTTTTTACAAACAACTTTTGTATAATATTAGAGTGTTGCAACCACGGAAACAGATTACATACACACACTTTCATATGGCGGTTTCTATAAAAACCGAACAATAGAACTTCTTATACGGTAGACCTGCTTTACACAGTGATGTAACATAATTGAAGACATAACTAGCTAATTAACCGTGCTCATATTTACACTTCATTTACTTGGTGAGTAAAGTAAGCCCATACGACTATCACACCACTTTGGTCATTTCTGCCGCGAAATATGTAGTTGCGTTATATCAAATAGATGTCATATCTCGGGTAGGCTAGAGTTGAAAAAGCCATGATCGTGTAGGGACAAAAAAAAACTCTCACAACCACTCAACAAACTCTCATACTGGTGGTATAACCTCTTGTGAGTCCGCACGGCTAGGCACCACAGTCCTGCTTATTTCTGCCGTGAACTAGTAACGCGTTTCGGTTTGAAGGGTGGGGCAGCCGCTGTAACTATACTGAGACTTTAGAACTTATATCTAAAGGTGGGTGGCGCACTTACGTTGTGAATGTCTATGGGCTCCGGTAACCACTTAACACCAGGTGGGCTGCGAGCTCGTCCACCCAACCAAGCTAAAAAAAAATTCTCTTGTGCCACTAATCGTTCTCCCTCCCTAAATATTTAATACTCTGGGACAGCGGCAATATATCCATTTGGGTCACGGTCTGACGGGTACAAAGTTCCACCACACTACGAGCACTTATTATTATACCCTCCGAGATGCAAACTTATTTCAAACGTAATTAAATTAAATAAGAAAATAATTCAAGACCATTTTGACTGCATCCATCGCGTATCACGTGATCAGAAAATATAAAATCGTTAACCTCAATTTATAACGGCTTCAATACACGAACGCCTAAGAGGATATTTCGTAATAAAATTTATCGTAGATATATACAATATATGTAGGAAATACAATATAATAAATTAGGTAGGTACATTCCAAATTAATCGCTTGATAAAAGCTAATGAGACGAAAGTTTGGACTGCTATATCATTGAGGATTCGACCTCACAAGTCAAAGCGGGTAGCGGTAATCATGCTGTGATGTCCACGGACTTCACTAACCACGCGACATTGGACGTGGTTTTTACGGATGTTCCGTTATAACTACTGAACCGTGCATCCGATTGACTTGAAACTTGGTATTCATGTAGAAAATAAATGTACTTAATGGATAGGCTAATATTTATGTGAGTTTTGGACTCCCTACACCAGTTGCGGGGGCGTTAGTAATGAGAATCTTCGTGGGGGTGAGAAATAATAATGTTAATTTTGAATGCCCAGCGAAGCGGACGGGTTCAGCTAGTACCATATAAAATGGAATAAATGTCGCGTATTAAGGCAAAATGTTGCTTAAACGTAATAGCCTTTCACCAATCGATATAGGTATACACATTCGCTTGATCTTATTCAACCGCAAAAGCTATTTACGAAATACTTTCCTAAACTATCTTTTTTATTAATTCTATTTTATTTCTAAGAGACCTGAAAGACTAAAATATACATTAAAAAGAAAAAATAAATTAGAATTAAAAATAGTGTATGAAAAAATGATTTTATTGTAAAAAAACGTGGGGTGCACGGTATCAGTAGTTATACATATTTTATGAACAGATATGAGCAGAAGGGTTATTTTGATAACATCCTCAACTATTAAAATTAATTTTCTATTTTTTAGTTGAATTTTCTCTAAAAGCGTATTTTATTTGTTTTTTTAAACTATTATTTATTTTTAATTTTTTAGTTGAATTTTTTCATATATTTTTTTAATATTGAATCGTCATCGGTCTTAATAAGTATACCAAATTTCGAGTTAATCCGACGTTTTGAGGGAGGTCAAAAACATATTCAAATATTCCGTTACATAATAACATCTGAAGCTAATAAAAGCGTATTAAAAAGGCAAAGATAGGCAATCCAGACGCCATTATAACAGAAATCGACATAATTACTTCAGTGCGCCGCGTAGGGCACCGGTGACCTACAACGCAGTCAACGGAATATATTTCATTTTAAAACAAGCTTGATACAAACAAAGTACTCAATTAATATTCTGATGCATTATCAAGTACGTTTTCCATTGGAAAATAATAATATTTAAATAATTTCCATGAAATACGACAATGTTTAAAACGTATGTACATAATAATATTATACGGTAAAATTATTTTAAAGTTTAATTTGTTCAAAGTAAACACAATGAATTAATTATGAACTAGAGGTCCCGCAGTAGTCGAAACTCGACTATAATTAATTGAAATTGTAAGTTTGTACACTATTATGATTGTATTTTATACTTCTAAAATCACAAATTTCGCCAAGACTACACTATAAAAAATATTAACAAAGACAAACAATATTTAATCTATTCTCAATTTGACAACAGACGTCAAAAACAAAAGTTTGACAATAAATAGTATGCATGCGTGCGTGCGTCAAATACATGGCATGTAGTGTGTCTAATGTTTTCTTTATTGATTTAATGTATCTTTTATGCATTAGTTAAAAAAAATATTAGCATTGTGCACTTCCTCTCTATATTCTCTATAAGTGTGGAAATTTCATACTCCTCGGTCTGCGCAATTTTCGTAAAAAGGGATACAAAGTTTTTGCTTCACGTATTAATATATAGATTATAATTTAACGCTCGAGTGAGTATTCGGCGACGTGTACTAATTATTATTTTTTCATAGTAATAGAGGTTTGACCAAATCTTCTGAATCGCATTCTTTATTTCTGAAAGCTCAAAGTGAATCTTTGTCTATCTAAATAAAGAATTGCAAGAAATTTATTAAGTTTTAAATTATTTTGAGGGCACAAAAAAGTATACCGTACTTAATTATTTTTTGTATGAAAATAGATAAAAAGAAGAGTGCGAGTGTGATAGGAATATCTTGGTGTCTCTTTCGCACACTCACATCAATCAGAATGTGACACCTTAATAATTATTTTGACAAATAAATTTCAAAGTCTTCTAGTATAATCCAATCAAGTTCAAGTAGTTTAATGATCAATATCTATATCAGATTTCGGGATATAGCTTTAACAAATGTAATTGTAAAAATAATTTAATATTTATAACTGTCACGGACTGTAACTGTCAGATAAATATATCTATTCCATGATAACTGTACATTCGCTTAGTTTAAGGTTATTCCGATTTGGTAGTAAATTATGCCCTCGCGAACCAGCTGCCTTTGAGATGTCGATCGATATCTTCTAGCTGAGAACCTTTGAGTTTGCCTATTCGTCCTAACCAAGCGGCAAGGGCTCTATATAAGACGCCGCCCTTCCATCCAAAAAAAGGCTTAGAGACAACTTCTAGAATGAGTTCTGAATAGAAGAAGTAGCAAAAATGTTAAAATTTTAATCAGTTTTTTTTTCATTAACAATCTGAAAGAGGGAGGAGGTTAACCGAAGAAGACATGGATTGAGTGTGTGAAAGACGATATGAGAGAAAGAGGAGTGAGTGTTGAGATGACGGCTGAAAGAGGAGGATGGAATATAAAAATCCGCTGTGCCAACCCCACCTAGTAGGATAAGGTGGAGACAAAGAAGAGAACAATCTGAAAAATAATAATTGTACAAAACAGTGGTAAGGGATGTGGCGTAGTGTATGAAAACAACTACCATATATCAACATAACGGCTCACTGTGGACTCGAACAGTTAATTCAATTTTCATAGTTTATACTCGATCAAACTTTGCAACTGCGACCGAGAATGTATGTACATAGGTTCACTCATTTTTTTTTCGCTTAAAAAACTGTTTTCGCAATGTTGGTATTACGTTTTGAATAGTTTTTGAGTGTGTTGCAGCTTAAATGCTGGCTGGCATTAATTTTATTTTATTTAGAGCAAACTTATTTTGATTGTATTAAATAACAGTAAATTAAGCATTTATTTATAGGAGCCACAGTGATATAATATTGATCAAAATTAAATATGGATTTGAAATTTGTAAGAAAAAGCATAACTCGTGCTGTAGATTATTAAGTACTATTACGCCATCTATCGCCGAATAGTCGAAAGAATATCACGATCGAATAGCACCTAGAACGCTCGAGAAGTACAACGCCATCTATTGTCAGATAGCGGAAACATAATACGAAGCGGAAGAAGTACAGTATGTTCACGGATGCTGAAATATCGTCTGTTAACAAGGCATTACTGTTGTAAATAAGATTGCTGATGATAGTTTGTCAGCTGTTTCTAAATAAATAAAAAATCAATCTACCTGCAGGTTTTGCTACTTGAAGCTGGTCCAGAAGAGCCAGACGTTACCAGCGTGCCAGGTTTTGCTCCAGCACTGGCTAGGTCAAACATCGACTGGAATTATCGAACTCAACCCGAGGAGTTGACGTGCAGAGCACAGCGAGGGCAAACTTGTGCTTGGTACAGGTAAGATATAGTGTAACTAAACAGATTCATATTTTATGGTTGATAACAAAATGTCATTATCGATTCATTAAATGACACTCAATGAATGCCCACTTGGAACAATCTTAAGGCTTTGTCAAACAGAACGCGTAATTAGCGCGCGTCGGAGCGCTACGCTATGACGCCGAGCACTGGCGCTCTGTTTGACGGTATGTTACCATAGTAGTACAACACATCTCGGCGTCATAGCGCGGCGTTAGTTTAGCGCTCTGACGCGCGCTAAGTACGCGTTCTGTTTGACGAAGCCTTTACTCAATTCCATTAGACAGAGGATACAATTTATTTGTATTTTATAAATTATGTATGTTTATACAGGGTGTTCTAGAAGGTAACGATAACCTAGCATCGGGCGAATCCTCTTATAATAAACTAGCAAAAATATCTTCTTTATAACGTTTTGGACACCCTGTATAATACAGAATGTGTTAGCATGATTTCACAAGCGCTTATGGTTCTTATTTAATTTGATCGATTTTGTTCCTGATTTGGACATGACTTTGGCCGATCGATCCCGTTTACGTATTACACTCCATTACTCTCGCATGAACTGTAATCGTAGCTAGCAAATTCAATAATTTACGAGTATTTACTAACAAAAAAAATATCGCCTCGTTTTTCTGAAGTTTTTTACAACTGAACTCACTGAATTTCTCGATTTTTCCACGAAGATTTTCGAAAGAAAAACCCATTTTGTCAGTATTTCTGAATATCTCATAAAATTCCTCGTACACGTGTTCACACATTAACCAGAAACGTTTATGAAGCGTACCGAGTCGATTACTTCCAAACGACACATCCAGTGTCAACGACCCGAAGTTCCACGAAGACTTCTTGGAACGTAACCGCGTCGTAATGATGTCAACTTGAATTATATACTTGAGATCTTGACAACCTTTGGAAGCGAAATATTTAGAAATATCAAAGGGGAGACTGTCGAAGGAAATCCCATAGGCATTATAATCTGAATGCCACAATCCAGCCAAATTTTAGGTCAATACATCAGAATGCTATATATTGACAGCAATGCGACTGTGGCTGTTAGATCCCTGATTTGGCTCAAAAGCTAAGAACCATCGCTACTTTAAGCTTGTCTTGATAGACCCACCTGATCTTAACAATGAGTCGCGATTTCTATCTGGCAGTAGACGAACTCTACTTACTCTGCTACCCTAATGAAGCAATCCCTCCATAATGAGCAAAAGGCTTTCAAACAAGAACGCAAGACTGCTCTACAGTACATAATTCTTTTAGACCACGACGGATCTCCGAAAACTTACTAGTTCCAATTACTCAGTGCTTTGTGTTCTCCGATGACTCATAAGATAGAAGTATAACTGATAGAAGATGAAGTGATAAATTGAAAAATCTTCAAAGCTTTACGCGATTTTAATGCTTAATTTATCAACAAAACAGTGATTGTACAAACTATTACCTACATCAGAGATTGTGTGTTAGACTATTTAATTCTCCGTTCTATAAATGTACAGGCATGTCACATTTCAATTGTTAATTTTAACAAAGGATTTACGTGTTTCCTGTCTACTCCGATGACAAGTCGTTTAATCTTGAAATATGAGACAAGCACATTATTGTTAACAAATCTCTGTGTTTCATTATCAAATGCTTAGAGAAAATTGTAGAATTGTTCAATATATAATAACGTACATATTTGATTCTGATTTGCAGTGGACGTGTTATGGGAGGGTCGAGTGCTATAAATTATCTTGTATATATGCGAGGTAATAAAAAAGATTACGATGATTGGGCCGCCTTAGGTAACTCAGGTTGGACCTATGAAGAGGTAAGTTCGTGGATAGCTGATTCACTAAAAATGCATTTTAATTTCCTTCCCTCCCCTGATTACTTTTACTTTCTAATTATGCTTTTTTAATCCGATCATATAAAACATTGTATATGGAACAGCTAGTTTTAAATGTGGCTAAATTAATGTTATGATCAAATTCAACTAATTTAAAGTAACTTAAATATTTACTTAATATTTACTTAATTATGACGTTATTAAATAAATTAATTTTGCATATAATTCTGCCAAGTTATTGCTTTCATTGCTGCATGAAAATGTTATATATTATATACATAGTGAAATATTAATGTTTAAAGAATATTCATTTCAGGTACTGCCTTACTTCAAGAAATCCGAAAACAACAGAGATATTGAAGCAATGGATAAAAAATATCACGGCGTCAACGGCCCTCTTAATGTTGAACGTTTTTCATACGTCGATGACAATGTCGTAATGTTAGTAAACGCATTCAATGAAACTGGTCTACCTCTAGTTGACTTCAATGGTCAGCAACAAATAGGTACAATGACAGCACAAACAACTTCAGCAAACGGGAAGAGAGTCTCAACGAATACTGCCTTCATAAAGCCAATAAGAAAGAAAAGAACCAATCTCACAGTACGTACTAACGCTCGGGTGACTAAAATTTTAATAGAACGCCACAAGAAAATGGCTAATGGAGTTAAATATATTAAAAACAACGTTTGGTATAAGGTATATGCAAGAAAAGAGGTGATACTAAGTGCTGGTGCACTGAATTCCCCTAAAATTCTAATGCTGTCTGGCATTGGACCGAAAGACGTATTAGAAGCATTAAATATATTTGTGATTAAAGATTTAAAAGTTGGTCACAATTTACAAGATCACGTAACCACCAATGCCATGTTAATGTCACTGACGAACAAAACTTCTACTACGATACCGGCTAACCAGATTATAAACCAGGTAAAAGAATATTATAAAACTAGGAATAGAAACCACCCACTTTCAGCTACTGGACCTTTACAGCTAACTGCTTTTATGAGAACTAAGTTTGCAGACAAAGACGAATCCTTACCAGACATTCAAGTACATTTCGACGGACGTAATTCTAAAGAGTTCTATTCAGATCCAACAAATTATTTAGAAACAAATGTATTACCATTCTCCTATTACGACAGTATAAACGTCAGACCAATACTGTTGGTGCCAGAAAGCAAAGGATATTTGACTTTGAATAAAACCCATCCTGTTTTCGGTCAACCTTTGATATATTCAAGGTTTTTCACCGTAAAAAAAGATATGGACACTTTAGTAGCGGCCTTAAAATCTATTACAGAATTGGAAAGAACCAAATCCTTTCGAGAAAACGGCGTTAAATTTATAAGGAATACAGTCAGTGCGTGCAAACCATATAAATGGGGAAGTTATAAATATTTTGCGTGTTTATTTACAAGATATACCTCGACGATATTTCACCCATCGGGTACATGTAAAATGGGACCGAGTGATGATTTAGAAGCAGTTGTAAATCCTAAACTGGAAGTGTATGGTATTAAGCACTTAAGAGTGGCTGATGCTTCTATTATGCCGAGAATAGTTCGTGGAAATACAAATGCCCCAGTTATAATGATCGGTGAAAAAATATCTGATCTAATTAAAGACAGATGGAAAGATTGTACGGATTGAAATTAAAAAACGACGCTGTTTCTTAATTTAATCTTATTAGGATTTTAATAAAACTATCTTACTATCTATGGTTGTTTCACTATCGGTACTAATTTTTGAAGATCTCTTTACCAAGAATTTCTCAATAATATCAAGGATCAAATAAATCAACATGCCATATTACCTATTACATCATCTTGGCCATACTGTAAAATACATTTCATTACTTTAGGACAGACGACATAGTCAGCACAACATTTAGACAAGATTATATTACAAACAATCGTAATTGGTGAGCTTACACACACATTACAATTACTTGTACCAATATTTATAAAATCCATAAGCCATCGATACATAACTTAAAATAATCGCCACAAATGTAAAAACTATTCACTTCAGATGATTTTATTTAGATCTACAGTAAAATTTTAAGTATTCAGGTAACCAACTTTAGAGATAATTCTCTCATAGTGCTTCAGGATCGTGTGCCATTCTGTATGTCTTACAGATGCAAAGGTAACTTTATTTTAGTGCGTTCAGAGATCAAATTAGCTACAAGACACTCTTTGCTTCAATTAACTACCACTCTTTGACGATAAGCACTATTACGTGTACCTGGATGCATGTTTACATTCACGTTTAAATGCAAGTGTATGAGAATACACCTCACAGAGTGAATTAACACTACATTACTTAGCACACTGCCTGGAAGTTTTGCAAGTGACACATTTCATAGTGGATGTCTTATAACAACATTTCTTCGAAATCCTAATAGAAACAATAATGGAATCATCGTAGCCAATGAACATTTTGAAAAAAGAACTTTATTCTGTCACTTATTATAAAATTGTAATTAAGACACAGCACAATGATAACATCATAGAAATCACAACACTACATCTTAAAACTCAATTTTATTTTATGAATAATAAACTGCACGTATTACACTTTATTTGAGCACGTTTTGTCGTCGGTAATTAACTTAGAAATTAATATGATTTTAATTAAATCCTCTAAAAACGGAAGACGTTGTTCCATTTTCATTATATCTACCTATTAGTATGATGGGATGTTTTAAATATTTCAAATTCTTGGAGAATTACGTTCTTTTCAAATCGTATTCCCTGTTAGTAGACTTATAACACTAGTGAACTCAGAGACTCATCTGACCTTTCTTGGGTATCGTTAGTTCAATTTATTCGACTAGAAACTCGTGCATCCCATACTCCCTTACATCTTCACATCGTCTTTTACCTTCGGTGAGATTCCATAACTGATTTAAATTGAGCAAGTCGTGAGTTTATCTAGCCATAATGTCATAGATACTCATTGAAAGCACTCTTGTCCTAATTACAGGATTTGTGGCGGTAGTCGTTATACGACATAATATATTTGACAGATGCCCAAATCTTGCTAAAGGTATAAGTTCCGAACAACAAACATTCAGGACGCTGGTCTACCTTACAGATTTATCCGCTCGATGGAAGATTTTCTTTTTGTCGTAGACTCAAAATGTTCTCAACGCGAATAACACTAAACATCCTCAGGTTTAGATCTAATCTATATTTAGTCAATGATTTAGTTTCATTCATTTGCAAATATTTATATTCTATGATTCACAATTAATGTTGTATTTTGCATAATTTTTTTTGTTTTGTTTTGGGTTTATTGATAACGCACATAAAAAATAATATAATTAGATACATACGAACCTTATTTTCATTTATTTGGCTGTTCGAGAAACTATGTAGAAGTTTTTACTACGATTTTTATGAATCACGGATACAAAACTTAACGAGATATTAAATGGATCGTAAAAACTTTCATTAAACCATAAAAATTATAACATGATAAAACGGTTAAATGTTTTCAAACTTAATTTTTGAACAGCTACATAAATATAATAATAATAAAATTGGTGGAAGATTTTTTATTTAACGTATTTAATTCGTTTTCAGGGGTAAAACAATGGGTGGTTCCAGCGCATTAAACTATATGGTCTACATGAGAGGAAACAAAAGAGATTATGATGCATGGGCAGAACTAGGAAACCTTGGGTGGAGTTACCGGGAGGTATGAGAATACGTATACCCATTTTTTTATAATCAGTTCGTGAGACTCGTTTTAATCACTGATTGATTAACTTACAACACTGTTAAGGATTAAATCTTTATAATTCAGTTTAGATATAGTGATAATGATGATGACTTATGGCACTGAGACGTGGTCGCTCACAATGGGCCGTATCAGATGGCTCAAAAAGTCACCCAAAGAGCAACGAACAGGGCTAAGCTCGGAGTTTTCCTCTGATGGCAACTTAGTAATAAGGAGATTCGCAGGAAACCATGGTATCCAACATAGCCCAAAGGCTTGCGACGCAGAACAGATAGGGCCGAAAAATTCTCGAGTGGCAACCGCGTGCCGGATGATGTAGCATGGGTAGCCCTCCCACAAGGTGACCTGCGACTTATTGGGGCTCGTAGGAATTCGTTGGATGCAGGCAGCCCAGGACCGCTTGTTGTATCGAAGCTTGTGAGAGGTCTATGTCCACCAGTGGCCACTGTGGGCTGAAGATAAATAAATAGATAAGACTTTAATGGGCCCTATAATAATGATTTCATCATACCAGATTTTGGCTAAATACCCAGAAGTAGGCAGCAGCTTGGCTTAGAGTTGTTAATGACCATAAACGATGTCGAATATTCTTTATTATGTGTCTTATGCTTTCTACTAGTTTAAAAAGTTATTGAAGACGAATACAAAACAATATATTATGAATAAGTGTGAATCTATATAATTAATGTTTTCTCTGTGTTTTTTTTTTTAAATTTATATCAGTATAACTTACAATTAAATACTACTTATACATGTATTAATTTATTTCCAGGTCTTACCATACTTCAAGAAGTCAGAAAATAACCAAGATATCGAATCTCGGGATAAATATTTTCATTCCACTAGAGGGCCACTAAACGTTGAAAGATTCCCGTACATAGATATCAATACTATGATGTTGGTTGAAGCTTTCAAAGAAAAGGATCTTCCATTAACAGATTTTAATGCTGAAAACCAATTGGGAACTGATATAGCTCAATCTACATCTAAAGAGGGCCGTAGGATGTCTACAAACGTGGCTTTTATTAGACCCATACGTCACAAGCGGCCAAATTTGAAGGTTGTCAGTGAAGCTTTTGTAACAAAAATATTGACTAATCCAATTAGCAAAACAGCTTTTGGGGTACAATATTTCAAAAACGGCCTGTTATTCACGGTACATGCCAAAAAAGAAATCATTGTTAGTAGTGGTGCTATAAATTCGCCCAAGTTACTAATGTTATCAGGAATCGGACCTAAATTTCATCTAGAAAGCCTAAATATTCCAGTTATTTCAGATTTAGACGTGGGTCATAACCTTCAAGATCATGTAACAACAGATGCTCTGGTGCTAGCTTTATCTAACAAAACGTCTACGATGGTTAACGGACGGCAACTTGTTAATGAAATATACGACTATTACTCACAGCATCCAAGGAAAAATGGTCCATTAGCAGCCACCGGGACCCTGAGCGGCACAGCTTTTATAAAAACCCAATTTTCATATGACCAAGCACCAGATATTCAATTTCATTTTGACGGTCGAAACTTTAAAGAGTTTTATTCTGATCCTACGACATATTTAGCAACGAATATATTCCCTCTATCATTTTACGACAGCTTGTCAGCTAGGCCGCTGTTACTAACCCCAAAAAGCAGAGGGTACATACTTTTAAATCAAACAGATCCAGTATTCGGACCACCTTTGATTTATTCAAAATTCTTTACGGTCAGAGAAGATTTAGATGTCCTAATAGCTGGTTTAAGATTCGCTGTAAGCTTAGAAAATACAGAAGCATTCAAAATCAGCGGTGCAAGCTATGTAAAAATACCTGTACAAGCGTGCTCTGGGTTTGACTGGGGCTCAGATGAATATTTTACTTGTCTATTAACGCATTACACTTCAACTATATTCCATCCAGTCGGTACGTGTAAAATGGGTCCTAAATGGGATAGAGAAGCAGTTGTTGATCCGAGATTGAAAGTATACGGTATAAGAAATTTAAGAGTCGTTGATGCTTCGATTATGCCATTGATTGTTAGAGGTAATACAAATGCACCAACTATCATGATAGCTGAAAAAGCATGCGATATGATAAAGGAAGAATGGTTGACGTAAATATTTAAGTTTATTTAGGGTTTATTGTATAGTTCATAAGTATAATATATATTTGTGAAATTTCAGTATGATTATTTTATCGTAAAGGCTCATGAGAAAAGTTCATTAGTTTGGATGTAAATATTGGACGGTACCTTAAAAATAAAATAAAACATTTTTATTTTTATTACATTCGACTTTAATATTCTCCATTTTTGTAGGATTAATATAATACAAACAAAGAACTGTAATACATCTACTTGTGATTTCTAGAATGCTCTTTGTAAAAAAATATAAATATATATATCAATTTTTTTCAATATTAGTTTTAGAATGATACATTAATAAAATAAAAATCGCATTGTGTATTTAAAGACTCTGTTGACATGAATTATTAACATACCGTTCATTTTGTTGTAAAGTAAAAAAAGTAAAGAACACTTGCAAATATTTGTTGCTACAGGTATTTATACAGGTTTATTGTATGACGCGATTAGTATCTAGAACAAATAAGGTCATCGCATTTTTTTTTTATTGCTTAGATGGGTGGACGAGCTCACAGCCCACCTGGTGTTAAGTGGTTACTGGAGCCCATAGACACGCCACCCACCACAACGTAGATGCGCCACCCACCTTGAGATACAAGTTCTAAAGTCTCAGTATAGTTACAACGGCTGCTCCACCCTTCAAACTGAAACGCATTACTGCTTCACGGCAGAAATAGGCAGGGCGGTGGTACCTACCCGCGCGGACTTACAAGTGGTCCTACCACCAGTAAGATATGTAGTATGTATGCATCGATTCAAATATGTAGGTAAACATTAAGAATAGACGAGTAAATAAACTAACAACAAATAAATCTAAGAGTAATTAGGGGTTTCAACTACTATAAGTTGTTAACGTAAAGGCTAAAGTGACTTCATTTTATTTAATGTTTTCACTAACTAATTATCCTTTTATTTGTCTGCAATAATGCTAATAAAGCGTAAAAAGTAGTTTTTTTTTCATCGGATTAGTCTTTTTTTCTATCTGAATTAGTATTAGTATGGTCTGTCCTCGTTCATAATAGTGTTTTCCCCAAACACCGAATATACTGTAGCTGCACTGCATACTTGTGAAACTATACGGACGTAAAGGCCAACTAAATATGTTTTAGTTTGGACGAAGGCAAAAGATCTCGTGACCGCAATCCAATGCGCTGGTCCGACCAAATCCGCACCGGTCTGGATACCCACAGTCTACGATGCCATACATAGCGCCAAGAATAAAGGAGTATGGCTAAACATTATCCAGAGAAGGATAATGGGAAAATGTTGTCACGACCCAGACATGAGGATTGCAACTCAGGGAGGAGGAGAATGAACCTTCATACTCGTTTATTCTAATCAAAAATCAAATAGACTGATACATTACGACCTTCTGGTTTCAAAGCAAACGGACGAACAAACTACTCTTAATCGATTAGATTGAGACTTTAAACTGAAGTCACAATTACGTTATGCTTACTGCTGGTACTGCTTATTTTACCACTTATTTGCAAAAGAAGCGACGTTATAATATAACAATACGAGCTATTTTCGTATAACATTGACATTAACGCAAGCTCTTGGATTTGTTGGTGATGTGAAACAAGAAACTTTTAAACAAAGAACAACGGAATAACATCCCGTACTGATTCATCTGTGTGTTGTGGCAACAAAGAATGCGAGTTTTGACTAAACTCTGGCGACTTTTTGGTTTCTCTACCTAGCTAGAATCCTAGGCTACTGCAGCTACGCGCAGACGGGTAGATGAGTTCACGGCCTTAACTTGAGCGAATTTGCTAACACTGGCCCTAGCAAGAGCAGTGCTTGGCAAAATCTACCAAATTCGCAGTAGCATTCGCAGTTGCATAGCATTGGGGATGTATTGAATTTGTTAAAGCACGAAACAAAATCTTATATGTTTGAAATTTAATAACTTATTTGGGCTGTTTTATTTCATGTAACTTAATTGTGGTTACCATTATTAGTAACAAAGCGAATTACGAAAATTAATTACAAACAACGCGAATTACTAAAATCAAAAAGTTAAGCACCTTTTATTATGAAATAGTTCATTTGCAATTCCAAAAGATCCTACTTTCTAATCATTTAATTAAAAGACATGTGTGAAACACCTTAGTCTTAAATTTAAATTAATTAAAATTAAACTAGATGTCTTTAACTACAGAGTCAAAAAAATACGTGCAATATAGTTTAGACTTTGACGACTTCCTGGAAATTAGCACCAGTGTTTAGTCATCTTGAAAAGGCCATTAAAACTGAACTGCTGGCATTAAAGCAGGCAATAAATAGCGCATAAAACCGCCCGTTCCGTGGACTTCCCGAAGACGCATCTGCCGTTACTACACCCCCATTATCTGCTTCCATAAACCGCTGAAACACGAACAATCTGGAAACTGTATCTTTGAGACCGACTTACTTAGGCCCCGAAATCTCTGAGCACTTCCGTTTGGGTGTTGTGATGGAAAATGGGACTGAATCATCTTACTATATTAAACAGTGTGTGAGAACTTTGAACGAAAAATAACTAGCGGTAGAGTGTTTAGCAAAGTCACATTGAGATTATAACACAGTCTTGATTTTGTTTTTTAAGCTGAAAATATGAGCTCATCACCTTACCTGATGCTAACGTGACGCATAGATTACGAGAATACAATTTTTATCCTTTTCTATAACTTAGTGCTGAGAAACTCCCACCTGCCGGGACCTGCGATATTGGCAATGCGGACAACACGTTGTTCATGGCCGAGCAGGGTAAATTTTCGCGAGTCTATCTTCTTGCCACTGTTGTTGTGTTGCAACATCACACATGATTCGGAATCGGTACATGGCTCCATCCTATCCGGTGGACGCTGTCAAAATGTTCTCCAAATAAGGTCCGATTGGTCGATGAAGGTGTCTGCGTCTTTCTAATACTCTCCTGTTACGACAAGGGTTAGGTTTGAAATACATTGATAATATTGACCAACACTGCGAAAGTCAGCTCGCCCAACGAGACCTTCTTCCAAGAGACCCTCAAAAGATCGTTCGCGCTTGAGCGGTTCTCTCAAAACCTGTGTTGTCCGCTGATAGATCGAGTCTGTCCCCCTCCCAGATATTGAGATATTGAAAGATCGGGACTATACAAACGCGCTCCAGCAATTAACCGACCTCCTCCAGCAATACGGTGAAGCGATACCCGGCGGCTGTAAAGCATGTCTCTTCTATCATGAGAGCCAATAACAATTCTACTGAGAAACAACATTTAAATAACGAACTACGTCAAAAAGCGCGTAACTACGAAAGCCCACCTATTTTCAATCGCGGTGAGTGAATTCTTAATAAGTCAAAAGAAACCGACCATTCCCGTTGGGCTCTCCTCAAACTGGTTATACCTATCGTAAAATTTACAGCAGTCATAGACTTAAAAGTTCACGAAAGTGCTTTGAATAAACAGACTAACTCCAAACGGCCGGATCCGAAGCTCGCCTAGCTTCGAACTTAATGAATGAAAACTTCGGTCGTTGAGAATTCATAATTACAAATCTTTAAATTATTGATCAACAATAATGCAATAAGTTTATTTACACATGGCTAGTTCAATAATACTTTGGAAATTATGTATAGGGTTGTTACGTACTCAACCGCCGCTGGCAAAAAAACTGGAAACAACTGTCCAATCCTTCAACGCAGAATTGCTTTTTGGCAGAAATAGCCAGGAAAAAATGGATCCATGTGGGCTCACAACACACCTTACATAACCAGTAAAAACAGTGATAATTTTTTCTGTAATGAAACGAATAACATTTCCAACTTCGTCGAAAGAGTAAAAAGGGATAAATGATTTAATCTCTTCCTTAACAGGGAAGTAGATAAAACTAAAGTCGATGCACGCTGTTAGTGACTCTTGTTAGACTTTCACTTGGATATAAAACAGGACTGGATGTATTGGTATTTCACCATCTTTGTCAAGATATAAGTCTCAAAGGCTAGTGCTCATATATTGATAACTTGTTTCGCAAAATACCCGAGGACTACGTCAGTATTTTGAAAAAGTCTGTTTTTGAAAAGGAATTAGTAAGAGTTTTATGATAAGACAATTAGTTCGACACCAAATTGCTCCGCTGCCGTTTCCGCCATATATCAGGTAACAAAAAATAGGTGCGTGGTTTTATAGGATATAAGTTGCCCTGGCATCTCTCACGGCAATACAACCAGATATAAATTAGTAGGGTCTTTATGAATCTATATATTAATAGGTGAAGCAAAAACTTTGTATCCCTTTTTACGAAAATTGCGCGGACAGAGGAGTATGAAATTTTCCACACTTATAGAGAATATAGAGAAGAAGTGCACAATGCTAATATTTTTTTAAAATAATGCATAAAAGATACATTAAATCAATAAAGAAAACGTTACACACACTACCACGTATTAGACACACACACGCATGCATACTATTTGTTTATTGTTAAACTTTTCTTATTGCTTTCGGTGGTCAAGTAGAGAATAGATTAAATATTATTTATCTAAAGTGTGGTCTTAACGAAGTCTGTGATTATATAAGTATAATAATCTTTGACAATAGAATCATAATGGTGTACAAACATATAATATAAATTAATTATAGTCGAATTTCGACTACCGGGGGAGGACTAGTTCTCATTAATTCGCACACCATAAACACCTAAATATTGGTGATCACGGTTTTTAGTTTGTCATCAAAATAATCTTCCACAGTAAAATTTCCAATCACGGATTTTAGTTTCTCATCAAAATAACCTTCAACAATAGAATTTCCAGCAACACTACACCATTGTTGTCCACTATAGCCGTATTTGTTGATTTATGTGCCATTTATGTGTGCGGTTTCTATCTGCTATACAAGAACTGGGATTAAAATTATTTCACTTTTAATGATCCAACATAAGTGTGAAGAGCTTTAGAACATATACACACCTACAGCTAGGTACCACCTATTAGATGTCTTCCGGCCTGTTTCTACTAACATGCAATCCGAGTAGAACGGTAGAAGAGTCGTAAGAAAATACAATTGCGACATCGATATTTGTCTCAAGGTAGATAGCAATATTCATGTTGCAATGACAACAAATTGTAGTCACAATTAAAATATACAATAAGTGATAAAAATCCAATTGAAACAACAAGAACAAACTAACAAACATATTAATAATCTGAAACAAGTTATTTCTAACTATATTCGGATAGCGATGGATAACGTTGTGCTTTTAATTATATAGCGACCAAGAATCAATCTAAATAATCTTGAATCTGATCTTATATATTCCACAATTTGCACTAAAATTCCTACCGAACAACCATTTACATTTCAACGAGATATTTAAACTATTAAAGCGTTGCCAAATCACACTTACCCACTAGTTTAACAAAGCACGCATTCTGTAATACCTACTAATTAATAGGAACGTGCGATCACGTCATTTCTGAATTTCTGCCTATGACATTTGTAAACAAACCCTTACTTGGGAGTCGGGTCAAATATTAACTTATCTGCTAGTTGCTACGAAGTTGGCGCAAGTGAAACAATTTTGTAGGGTTGTATCTAAAAACGAATCGATTTATAATTGATGCTGATCATTGAATCTAAAAGTATTTTAGTACTATGAATCCACAGACGTTTAATACTGGACACAGGGGCTTCAAGGTTCGTCACAACGACGGGTTATACCCTATCTGCATCCAGCAAATTCAATAGGCCGTCGTTCGACCTATCCATGCTACACCTACCCTGAAAGAACTAGAGTATCTCTCACGACTTTCATAATAACCATCTATACTACCTTTTTCTCCCATAAAACATTCATACATTATGATTTAGGAGGATATCTCAGAACTTAAATAAGAGTTATGCTTCATATCTGGAAATGTTCGGCGGTTTTAACATTACGGTCTAACTATATGCTATATATGATAATTATGGTAAAGGTGAGTCCAGCACTTCGCCTGCCTCGGTTGTGCTCTGTCTCATCTGAGATTTGGATGTCGGTGATTTAGCGACAAGGGATTTTAGTCGACTTTACTCCAGCATAGCCCCCAAGAACGGGCCACGGGTTTTCGTAATAAACCAATAAGAATGGACACAGGTAACCACATAATACATCAAGAGTGAGAGGCAGATATATGTACCCTCGTTAATGGCCAAATATTTTGTTACGCGCTAGAGTTCGGGATAAATAAAAAGTCTACCGAATTACAAGTTAACACTGTATTCAATACTTAGAACACTTAAAATACTTAGAACACTTTAAAATTCTCAATTCACTTCTTTCGCTTCGCTTCAGGTGATCCGTTCGCTGATTCGCTTCGAGTAGTTCCGATTACTAACTGCCTGCGTGCCATCTCTGCAACGCTTTTATAGTCGACACCACATACCTAGAATTATCGAGAACATTCAACACATCTCTAGTATTGTGTTTCCGCTATCTGACAATAGATGGCGTTGTACTTCTCGAGCGTTCTAGGTGCTACTAGATCCTTCGATATTCTTTCGACTATTCGGCGACAGTTGGCGTTACTCGTACCGGCGCAACAATACGTATGTTTGTTGTTTATACACATTCAAATCGCTATATTTTTTAACTCAGTCCATGGTAGTTGACGCGCGCGTGCCTCCGTCCGGACGGAGCGTGGCGTGAGCAAATTGCTCGGAAGTTGCTCCTTGCTTGAACTTCATCAAACGCAAAGCTTAATGGATTACAAGCGCTGTTTTAGTTTGTTACTCTCGGCTTCGTGAGTGCAAAGACAAATTCTTTTTTTACCGCTTCGTATTTGAACTATTCATAAGCTTTAAAGCTGGGCAGGGAAGTGAACCTAATTTCAGAAGCAGTAAAACTTTATGTGGTTATGATAGAAAATTTTTTTCAAATTTGGCTGCAGTATTTTCGTTTTATCTTTAATGGATTCTCGTCGCCGCCAATTAAATACCCGATGAAACCGATTTGGGTGAGGAAACTGATAATAGCATTTTTTATATGTCCTTACGATAAGGTAAAATTAACAAAGGCGGCGGCGGTAGGCTAGGAATGGCGACGTCTGGTGAAACACACCACCACCCGAAATAATTACCACGACCACTCTGCCAAGAATACCGAGTGAGAAGAAGAAGAAATAATGAAATACTTGGTGCCAGAAATCGCAGATTTTCGACCCTAACTTAACGATCGTTTTGGGTGCTGCTTGACTCGAGGTCCTGGTAAGTGAATCACTCGTATTCAGGATAAAGGAATGGGCCTAAAATGACTCAGTGATATGATTTTTGTTGAGAGATTTTTATTTATACCGGACCTCTTTGACAGTCGATCAAATAAGATTAATACATGTGGATTACCTCAAATGGGTTTAGTCTTTACGTGTAACATTGATATTTACAGCTAAAGTACATTACCTAACTAATTCTTCGTGCCTAATACGATCGCTTTGAATTTTGTACTCACGTCGTACTGACGTCTATGTAAATCTAAGCGTATTGGTAATTGCTGCCCGGGGACGCTGATATAGTCTCTCTAGACCATCAGCTTAGGTAAGAAAAAAAATAAAATTGAAATGAGTAATGAATTAAATGATTCCGATCCCGTAGTAACGTAGAAGTCCATGGGCGACGGGTCGCTAGTATTATGATAAAAAAAATCAAAATAAACCATAAAAGTAGATTTAGAATGATTTTCTTTGGTCTCGAAAACTGGAATCAGGATTGAAAAATTCATTAACAAAATCCATAATTCAGACAGGAATTAATTCGTTCGTAGCTTCAATCGAAATGAGTGCTTAAGAAAATACCTTTATCCGAACATTATTCATTTAAATTTCATATTGGATACGTAGTGTAGATATATTTCAGTCTGTTAAGTAACACAATACTGCCACAAAAACCAAAGTTTTGTTGCTGCTCTCGTAACTAATTAATACAATGCTTCTTTCTCGGTTATAGTGTGGTCATTTAAGGTATTGGTTCAATTCTGGTATAAGCTAAAAGTTTTAAGTAACTATTTAATGAAGAAAATCGCAAAAATGTGTTCAGCGAACATACACGGCTTGACGTAAACAACCATGTGTTTCGATTTGATAATTAACAAGCTAATCGGATCGATCCACGTCTTAAAACGGTTGACCGCATTCACGTGGTGGTGTTTTTTTTTTTTTATTTCTAACATGGGTGGACGATTTGACGGCCTAAATGATGTTCAGTGGACAACAGAGCCTATAGACGTCAAATACGTCAATGCCATCATCAATCTTAATACACGAGTTCTAAATGTAAGTTTTACAGTATAACGCCTGCCCTTTAAACCTTCTTTTTTTTCTCCACCTTATCCCACTATGTGGGGTCGGCACAGCTAATTTTTCTCTTCCATTCTCTTCTATCAGCCGTCATCTCAACACTCACTCCTCTCTCTCTCATATCGTCATTCACACACTCCATCCATGTCTTCTTCGGTCGACCTCTTCCCCCTCTACCTTTCACTACCATTTCCATACATCTCCTAGTCACATGCATCTTCTCTCTACGCATCACATGTCCATACCACGCTAACCGTCCGCTCCTTAATTTGTTGTTTACCGGGGCCACTTTCACACTTCCTCTGATATACTCATTCTTTATCTTATCCATTCTTGTCACTCCACACATCCATCTCAACATTCGCATCTCTGCCGCATGCACTCCTCTTTCATGCTTAACTTTCGTCGCCCAACACTCAGATCCATACGATAGATAGATACGCCTGCCCTTTAAACCGAAACGCATTAATGGTTCGAGGCAGAAACAGTCAGGATGGTGGTACGTACCCGTGCGGGAATACCATCATGTATCTATTAGTACCGGCTTATAAGTAGATAGGTTGTAAGCGTTTGATTTCAATTTTGCTAAGAAAAACTTCATCATCATCATCATCATTATCAGCCTATAGCAGTTCACTGCTGGAAATTTGCTTCTTCAAATGCACGCCATTAAGCACAATCCTCGGCTTCTCTCATCCAACTCTGGCAACGTCTCATTTTTACCATCGCACCGCCCGCCACCGAAGTACAGTTCATCCATACTACCTGGAGCCACTACGTTCATCCACAGTGCGTTCCCAGAGATCTTTTATGCCACGTACCATCCGGCTATGGAATGACCTCCCCTCCACGGTGTTTCCCGAGCGCTATGACATGTCCTTCTTCAAACGAGGCTTGTGGAGAGTATTAAACGATAGGTAGCGGCTTGGCTCTGCCCCTGGCATTGCTGACGTCCATGAGTGACAGTAACCAGTCACCATCAGGTGGGCCGTATGTTCCTCTGCCTATACGGCAATTAAAAAAAAATAGTACTTCAATCCACCGAGCCTGAAGTCATCCTGCACGTTTGCCAATCTGCCGTCTCTCCACTCAAGAACTTAAAACTTAACCTACTCTAATTATTTTACACTGTGTCAAACTTGCATTCGTTTGCATAGAACTTTGTATTAACATTGAAAGACATTGTATTGCCGTCTCGCTTAATGCAAGCTTCATTCTATTTGCATGTCAATTGATAGAAATCAGACCTTTATTTAAATTGGAAATACATTATTTGCACGTAAAGATAGAATCCTAATGGAAAATGTATAATCTTTTTTTTATTGCTTATATGGGTGAAAGAGCTCACAGCCCACCTGATGTTAAGTGGTTACTGGAGCCCATAGACATCCACAACGTAAATGCGCCACACACCTTGAGATGTAAGTTCTAAGGTCTGAGTATAGTTTCAAGGGCTGCCCCACCGTTCAAATCGAAACGCATTACTGCTTCACGGCAGAAATAGGCGGGGTGGTGGTACCTACCCGTGCGGACTCACAAGAGGTCCTCCACCAGTAAAAAATTAAATCTAACATGAAATCGAACATAAATTTCTGTTCAATGAATTCCACGCATCATTATTAGTTTTACAGTAGCCAGAAGGTTTGTTGTGTCCTATACAGCGACGGTAACCACTTACCACGGGTCATATGCTCATCTACCTGCAACGTAATTTATAAAAAAAAAAACACTTTTACCCTTTACCTTCCTTAAAGGTGTGCATGAGTTCCATCTGATGGATAATGGTCATCGCCGCAGACCGTGATTGATATGAGATATAGTAATAATTATTATCACAATTACGAAAATTGCATTTTTGCGGGTTCGATTTTTATTACACGATGTTATCAGCTTCAAGTCAAAAAGTGAACAAGTTTTAAGTCCGTATTTCATGAGAAAAGTTGGTATCTGACTTACGGAATTCGAACACCGACATAGTCGCATCTAGCTACCAGGTTTCCAATTAAATAAAAAATTCTATAGCGAAATTTATCTTATTCGACTAAAGTTCCTTTAAATTCCAAAATATCTACTAATACACATATATTAAACGTCTTTATATCAGAATAAATACATACATAAGTGAATGCAAAGTAGAGCTTAATGCAATAGACCATTAGCTCTTGTACAAAGTGGGTGTTCTGGTTTTTGTGCATAAAAATAGATCAGGAACTAAATAATTAGAAACTTTCCTATTGCTTAGATGGGTGGACGAGCTCACAGCCCCCCTAGTGTTAAGTGGTTATTGAAGCCTATAGACATCTACGATGTAAATACGCCACCCACCTTGAGATATAAGTTCTAAGGTCTCAAGTATAGTTACAACGGCTGCTCCACCCTTCAAACCGAAACGTATTACTGCTTCACGGTAGAAATAGTCAGGGTGGTGGTATCTACCCGCGCGGTCGCACAAGAGGTCCTACCACCAGTAAATAAAAATAAAATCAGTATTAAGCCAGTATCATAAATACCCAGTAAAAACCAGTACTAAAAATATCCTACAACATATTATTATTATACATAGAACCAAAAGCTGTCTTTCATTTATCAAAAAAAAAAAAGAAATAGTTTCTGCTACAACAATAACAGCACACTAAACAACAACATGGACGAAATATATTTTAAACAGAGCATTTAAATAAAGGGATCGGAAAACAAAAACACTCATGGAAAATTTAAATCCGCTAAAACCGTTAAAACACACAATAAGGTACGATCGTAACATTTTGAATCGACAAATAAATACGGGAGAGTGTAGACATAAAAAAAAAAGTTCGCATTTCAAACGCGTCCGACAGTAAAATAAAAATAAAACCGACAATGGCACTTGACACGATGATAAAATAACGCGACCGCTGTGGAAAATGAGCGGAGTGGCCGACCATTAAGGTGTCTGTAGGCACGCTAGCTGCAGCTTAAGTAGTGAAGAACCGGGCAAAAGTCGATAAAACATAAACAGAGACAGCAAATCGCCGACAGAAGTAACAAATCCAAACAAAACTCTTGTTTTTTACTGTTGGTAGGACCTCTTGTTGTAACTATACTTGAGACCTTAGAACTTATATCTAATAATGGAGGAATTTAATAAGCTTAACATTATAAAGGTTTATGACCCCATGAACAAGAGACATATTGCTACGCCGGTAAGAGTAACGCCATCTATCGTCGAATAGTCGAACGAATATCGAAGGATCCAGAATGTTCGAGAATTACAAAGCCATCTATTGACAGATAGCGGAAACTACTACTAGAGAGGTGTGGAATATTCTCGATAATTCTAGGGATGAGGTATCGGTTATAAAAGCGTTGTAGGGATAGCAGTCAGTTAGTAATCGGAACTACTCGAAGCGAAACAGCGATGGGATCACCTGAAGCGAAGTGGAACAAGCGAATTGAGAGTTTGGTGAAATTTTATTTATCCCAAGCCCTCAGCGCGTAACAATATCAAGATTTTCCGACACTACAATCAATCTTCCTTACATATATCTGAATGCATTTATATCCCCCCATTGTCTGTTGTATATTCAATAACAATCGCTTATATATAGTAAACTCCAGTTGTGCGTTGAAGCTGACACGCACTATTTAACAAACAACTTCTTCTTCTTTCTCCACCTTAACCCAGTAGGTGGGGTCGGCAAAGCTAATTTTTCTTTTCCATTCTCTTCTATCAGCCGTCATCTCAACACTCACTCCTCTCTCTTTCTCATATCGTTATTCACACACTCCATCCATGTCTTGTTCGGTCGACCTCTCCTACCTCTACCTTGCACTACCAATTCCATACACCTCCTAGTCACATGCATCTTCTCTCTACACATCATATGTCCATACCACAACAAGTAATAACAAACAACTATTCCAAATATTTTGTTTTATTTGTAAATATTGTGTATTTGTGAAAATGTTAATTTATTTATTTGTTTATTTATTTATTAGGCACACAATACACATCACAAGCTAAAAAGATACATAAAAACACAAGTAAAAAGAAACAAAATCTGGCAACATAAGCCATGTGCGCACGACCAAACAAGATAGTGCTGAATTTGTACGCAAAATATTGTAATAAAAATAAATAAAGTGGAAATATTATGTTTCATTTATTTTTTAGTTTTATCGAAAATAAAAAATATTTTATCGACTCATTACCCAACACTACAGCACTTCAATGCAGTCGAGTGTAAGACAATGGTCTCGACTTAGACGCAAATTGGCGGAGGCGAATACAGGCCATGTGCAATCTGAGCTAGTAATACTGACGAGAATTCTACACGATCTCAGAATATATGCATTCAAATATACAGTTTTATTAAAACACAAGCCAATGACAGAGTTCAAAATATAATTTAGATGCAAAATTTACATGCTAAGTAACAGCAAAATAGACTAAACTATGAATTTCATAAAATTTGTGTAATGCAACGCTCGCTTTGAAGCCTTAATACATAACAACTGGTTTAATATTATCAAAAAATATATTCCATCCAGTGGTCTAAAGAATAAGACGCCTGTTGTACTAATATCAGTCGATGTGACTATACCGGCGTTTATATCCCACATCAATTTCCACACAACTAGCTTCCACAATGAAGGAATAACATCGTGTAAAAAATTGAAATTCATAAAGTATGTAATTTCGTTCGTAAAGTAGTATAAAGTGCTCGTTGTCTTGTGAGTCCGCACGGGTAGATACTACCGGGCTTATTTTTCCCGTTGGTAAGTTAAATAAGGTTGAATTTGGCTTGACTTGCCTATTATGAGCTACTTTGATGTTGAAACTATAATGTGGTTTTATCCGGTCACCGTCCTCGTCGAACCCGTCGCTTGCGACGAAGGGCTCGACGAGTGAATTAACCCATAGACACAGCCCACTGAGTTTCTTGCCGCATCTTCTCAGTGGGTCGCGTTTCCGATCCGGTAGTAAATTTTGCGAAGCACTGCTCTTGCTAGGGTCAGTGTTAGCACCACTCCGGTTCGCGCACCGCGAGCTCACCTACATGTTAGGGCGAAGCTGAAATAGCTTCTCAAGGCTATCATCATAGGTAGGAGAAAGAAAAAAAAATCAGTTGTCTGTAAAGTCAGTTTACTGACGATAGTTGAACGTGACAGCGTCATAAGAAAATACTGATGGAATGGTTTCATTGTTCAAAAGAAAAGTTTAATTTAATTAGTTTGATATATATTTTGTATAGACAATTAACACCACATTCACTTTTCACTGAACTTCATACTTGAGGAAAACATGTAAATGTATTATTGTATAGCAGCTGTCCACGCGGATGCATCGCTCACTCAAGTAGGAGAGAGACAGATGTCGAACGCTGCCGAACGCGGAGGCCGATTGTGCCTCTTTGTCGCTCGTTGCGCGCTCTCGCTTGCACTTCAAGCCTTAAATGGAACGCCTCAGAGCGAGGTAGCGCAGCATGAGTCATGTTTTTTCGTGTGTGCAGCCGGCTCCATCGAATTATAAGACGTTGTCACGTCAAAAAGGTGGTTTTGGTAATAAATGGATTTTAAATTTTATGTACTTATCTAAGATTATTCTGTTTTGTTTTTAAGGACATAGTTAACAGAAATGCAGTATTAAAAATGAAACTTCAAAAAATACCAATAATGCAAGTGAGAACCTTCCACACAAAAATACGTAACGAATCTTGAATTTTAAAACGGCTTTGTAAATAAATGAAGAAGCGACGCTGATGATTTTAATTAGTTTGAGAAGAAGTCTTTACTGTTTGTTTGTGGCGTTTTGATTAATGTTCCGAAATTCGGGCTGCGGTTTGTACGCGCTCTGTGAAGTGTATTGTAAGCTGTTACTTAAGAAACTCTAACTGTATTCTCAGGGATAGAGAACGGAAACCTCTGAAAAAGCACATAGTTTTGAAGGTTCTAGCTTCAAGTAATATTTTAGGTTCATCGGAATCCAATAACGAAGACTGGTAGAAATCAAATCAGTGATACCTCAAGAAAAAACATTTTTGTTCCATTATTATTATCTACTATAATAAATAATATTTATTTGAAATCTGATTAATTATACATTTTTGGAACGAAGTTCCATATGGGACGATGCGGATGGGTACCCTAACCGGGAAAAAATGTCCGTAACGTAAGATTTTTATTAGTAATGCACACAGTGTACGACTTCACTTTGTTATAACGTACAAAAAATAACATATTTTTTTATCATTCATTGACCACGATCCTCTGAGATCGTTCGTTTGCGCAATACACTAACTCGTATGCAAACAACCGTGAATGAAGTGTACCACAATACGTTCGCACGTTACCGAATGACCGTGGGTTGTCGCGAAACATCCAGTTTTATTTTCTTTATACCTCGAATAGAACTTCAAATTAATATTTTTATAATAAGGAACTACGTTCCTATCCGGTGTCCCACGCCAACACACATTTATTTTTTTAAATATAAATATACAGTTTTTAAAAAGCACTGTATCACTTGGGGGCGGTTCAGATATGAATTATTATTATAATTGAGACTTCAACCTATGTTCCATGGTGGATGACGGTAGTCGTGTTAAGATAATATATCTATGCACTCTACCAATTGGTTAAAATAAGGTAAACCGCACACTATTCTGCCTATCTATGCTCTGAAGCAGAAACAAAAACCTCTATGGTTGACAGGATATTATTTCTTAACTCTGCCACCTAATAACACATTATTTTTGAACGTTGCAGTTTCTATGTTCCTCCTTCTTCTCCATCGCTCCCTCATTACTGAGGATCGTGACTCCGTTTCAGCTTGTCGACTGCCTGCCTCCATCGGTTCCGGTCAGTTGCCTGGTTAAGCAGCGCTAAGTGGTCCGCTAGTTTGATCGGAGATCTGGTCGGACCAATGTTTGGGGCTATGTTCCTCCAAGATCACTATTAAGCTGGTGGTAGGACCTCTTGTGGGACTCACAACGCACGGGTAGGTACCACCACCTCGCCTATTTCTGCCGTGAAGCAGTAATGCGTTTCGGTCTGAAGGGTGGGGTAGCCGTTGTAACTATACTGAGACCTTAGAACTTATATCTCAAGGTGGGTGGCGTATTTACATTGTAGATGTCTATGGGCTCCAGTAACCACTTAACACCAGGTGGGCTGTGAGCTCGTCCACCAACCTAAGCAATAAAAAATTAAAAATTAAAAAAGCTGACCATTCATCCCCACATGCATATCTGCAACTAATTCAGAAACACAACGGCCCATTGAAGATCTTTCATTAGATCACGAAACATGGACAACGACTCTTGTATTCTGTATTCATTAAACACCTCAGCGAAGAAAAACTATTCGGAACAGTTAAGTATAGAATCGAAGGCAGCGTTGAAATAAAAAGTTAAAGTCCCAGATAAACGATCGAAGGCCCGCTGTTTCGGGACGAAGCGACGAACTCGGATTCCATTAAGATGTCTCTGACACTATTGGGTGATGTTTTTCTACACTACATTAGTGATGGGAATAGCAGCGGTTCGACTGAATCATTGCGTGGCACGTAAAAAAACATGTTAACAGCCATAATTCATGTTATTAGCCACGGGATACTTTGATTTTTTTTTGTCAAATCGCTTTTAAACACATTCATGGTTCTGTTGTCTTTGACGGGCTTTTATTAGTGCGCCCGTACCAGTCTTTATGATAGTACATTAATTTTAATTACTTCGGCCTAGTAGGATCATCGTGAACGTCACAAGACGACCTGAGTGAGTCGAAGCTCCGACCCGATAGGCTGGTTCTGGACCAGCGGAGTATCCCGGGATAACCAGCGGCACCGCTTAGGCGGTCGGACGGATCGCGGAAACTGTGATGGCCAACATTCCAGAGTATCCGTTTCACCTCGAAGCCTCGTGGTGCTTTTAGGTACCTCAAGCGCCGGCTACCGTCCTCTTACACTTATTGCGGCATAACTATAATAGTTGGACATATGCTGTCGCGACACTTTTTGTAAATAATAATGTGTTCTACAAAATCGTAGTACGTTATTTTATTCTATTATCAATAGTTTTCGCAGGGCACGCGATGTAAAGAATATTTTAGGTAATTTTTTTACACCTCGGGTTACATTATTGGAGTTTTAGTAAGGATCCCTAATTTTTTTCACTCGGGAATAGTGTAGCTTCCAAACAGTAAAAGAATTTTTCAAATCGGTTCATTTGAATTTTAAAGCTTCAGAGCTTTAAAGTTCAAAGTGTACAAATGAGCAGTAGCTTCGGAGCCTATTCAATACAAACAAACAAACAAATCTTTCCTGTTTATAATATTAGTATAGATTAGTATAGATTATTCAGAATTATGCACGTGCAGCATTACAAGTAAAATTTAATAAAGAATTCTAAAAGAAAATTGAAAAGACGAAAAATAATTATTTATAAAATGAATCGATACGATTTCGAACATCACTAAACAACCAAAGACTCTAAGGAGTTAAAGTTGTCTTAAACTTTGCNAAACTAATAAAGCCCAATTCTTGATTACGTAAATATCCAACTAATGGATTCCCAGAAAACGGGCATCAAACGACTAGAATTTTTACACAAAAACACACGCGAGCAAGATAATATCAGATCAAGATAATTTCTATGGAAACAACAAAAACTAATAAAGCCAAATTCTTGATTACGTAAATATCCAACTAATGGATTCCCAGAAAACGGGCATCAAACGACTAGAATTTTTACGCGTAAACACACAAAAGCAACACGAAAACGAAACGCCGAGCTTAATCCATTCGAACAAATTAAACAAGCAACGAAAAGAGAAAATGAAAATATCAAATAACTTCGGATAAAAGCATTTCCGTGTTATTTGCGAGCTACTGAATACAGTGGCCACTCGTGAGAAGCGAGCTTGTATTGCGGGATTGTCTTATTGGAATTCGTTTTTGTGTTCGACGTTTTCAAAGAAATAATCTTTCATGTGCTTTATTATTTAGCCGTTTTTAAGGAGTCACGTGTGAACACTCGAATAATTCGCCGAATTGTAACCGACTTACTCTCTCTTACCTATTCGTGAATAATAAATACCATTAAGCTATTTCAGCAGATGGCGTTGTTAAGCCACCCGAAGCCAATGAGTGTTTGGTTTAAGGTTAGACCAAGAAAATGAATTGTTTATTTATATTATTTGTGTCTTTTTCATATAAAATATAAAAAAAATACCGAGCAAAGCTCGGTCATCGTCTAGTTCTATTTAACCACAAACGTTGCAAGCCTAAAATAAATGTGGAACAATAAAATATAAAAGCTAAAGAATTTCTTATAACATACGAATGTCGTATACATTTCGTAAACTTCGATTTGCCATCGTAAAATACGAATGAAATGAAATTTCTATAAATTACGTATTGTTTGAATCATATTGTTATAGAGCATTAGGAAAATTCTCTTAATTCTTTGTAAGTTTCATTGTTATGTTTACCGGTCTTAAAGGAAAACGACAATCAGATAACAATTAGCAGAATTAATCATAATATATCTTGAAAATTTTGTTATTATAATTTTTCGAACCGCTATTTTAAAGAATATTTTAGGGTTTCAAATAAAAAAACGTATCTTAATAGGTTGGAGAAAAAGTCTTTTCGCATTATAGTATGTATGAACTTGTAATAAAATCTCTTTGGCTATACTACTTGTATTTGGCTGGTTTTGGTATCATTAAAAACGTATCATAATATATAAATGGCAAAGCTACAGATCTTTATGGCTTTTATATTTTATTTATCGATATAACCACTACTATTTTTGATTTAGATTTTTTCAGAATAACCCCGTATGTTAAGGAAAGAGAATATTCCACACTTAATATTTATGAAATCAAAGTCAAAGATCTACCTTCCTTCACAGAATTAGAAACGAACCAAGATGTTGATAGTTTGAATGTATTCTGGAATTAACTTTTAAAGCTTAACAATCAGAAAACCAGATATTATAATGTCGAAGATACTACAAAGAGAGTTGTATTAGCTAATGACACAATGACTAAATCATTGAATGATTTTAGGAGATACTTAGAAGAGCTTGAAAGATTTAAGAACGATCCTGAAATTATCAATGGAAGTCACGATTTTCATAAAACTGAAATTAAGCCTGTTTTCATAAATTCAAACAGCTTTCTTCATTTGTAAGTACATTTTTATAAACTTCTATAAAATAACTATAAAATTGAAATGCGCCCTGATAACTTACAAGATAAAGCTTTTATTTGGTGATATGTAGTTTTAGCGTAGAACAGGATACGTGTAGTCCACAATGGTAAAAATTGGAAGGTATCTTCCAATTAGTTAAGTATGTATATAATACATATATACTCACTAAACTAAGGCTTGCTTAAATTTGAAGAAGACCACGGAAGTTGATGGATGGTTCCTATTTATATTATAAAAGTTGGAACGATTGTGGTACTAACTGGTCTCAGCTCTATTATAAGCATCTCTTCTATTTAGATAAACTTTGTATTGCTAATATATAGCTATGTACTAATGTCATTGATATAAATTTACTATATTTTTCTTACTTTTAAACAACTAAAACGCAATGTACCACTTACTACACGTCTGACACTAATTTGGGAATATTGGAGCGAGATATTTATGAATTGGTAACTTGCTTGGTCTTGAGATATTTATTAGTTGTTCATGCATTTCTTTTTACTGCCTAATAAAATAGCCTTTGAAGAAACAAATCTTTGAATTATGGAGATGCTGTTTTAGCTAAAAAAATCTCGAAATCGTGACTAAATAAGAATTTAGAAGTTTTAAGTTAAAACCTGCGACACGAAGTTTTGAACCATGTTTAATTAGTTCTAGGGTCATTATTATGCAACATTTTGGTCCACAAACTTTTAAGCTTTCATAATTAATATAAAAGTTAGAAGAACTGTAGTAATAAAAATGATCTTTTAGCAGTAATTACTTATTTCACATTTAATTATTAATTTCATAAATATAAAATTAATGATTTTTTTTTTTTTTACACGAGGAATGTAAGGCATGCGATTCTTGTATAGCCTGCTGGACTGCCTAATGGACTGCTGTGACGTGTACTATTTAATTGTTCTCGCCAAGCCAGTCACCCTGAGTGTTTTTGTGTATCGTGGCAGTCCGAGCTTAGGGAGGAGCTTAAGTAGAAAAGCGGACCCTGGCACTAGAGCGGCAAAACATTAGGAAGAAGAAGATGAAGTGGTAGTCCGAGCTTAAATCCAATGGAGGATGTACGCCCGGTTTCACTAGCGAACTTATCAGTATAGTTACAACGGCTGTCCCACCCTTCAAACCAAAACGCACTACTGCTTCACGGCAGAAAAAGGCGGGGCGGTGGTATCTACCCGTGTGGATTCACAAGAGGTCTTAGCACCAGTAATTACGCAAATTATAATTTCTCGGGTTTGATTTTTATTACACGATGTTATTCCTTCACCGTGGAAGTCAATCGTGAACATTTTTTATGTACGTATTTCATTAGAAAAATTGGTACCTGGCTGCGGGATTCAAACACCGGTGCATCGTTAGAGACCAATGCACCGGATGTTTTATCCTTTAGGCCATGACGACTTTATCCTTTAGGCCACGACGACTTACTTACATTCTACTTCTATTGCTATTTGTAATTAGATATACCCTTATAGCTGTTTTATAAATGTGGATAAGTTATTATAGTTTTAATGAAATATGAAGTCGTCACACCAAGGCTATGCATCAGGTTTAAACTAGCTTTCACAGTCAATTAACAAATGAGTTCCTTGCCAGATCTTTTCAGTAGGTCGCGATTACGATCCAGTGGTAGATACAGCGAAGAACTGCTCTTACTAGGGCAATGTTAGCAAAATCTCTCAGACTAAGGCCCGAGAGCTCGCCTCCCAGTCCAGAGAAGCAGAAATAGCCCCTCGAGGCTAACAGTGAAATGATCTGACCTCCTAATTAATCCAAATGGTTTAGTATTATATTCCCATAAGGTGCGTGAATGAGCGTGAATTATTGGCGGTTCCACAGTCAATATGCCTACCTATCCATATTAAATACAGATAATAAACACACATTACTTAACTTTTACTTGTTTTACATTTTACCACGTCAAGTCATCTTCGACAAATCGATTCTGAGAAATGATTATGAAGGTATAAATTGTAATTGGTTCTAACATTTTGGTAACAGAATATGCTATGTCTATTATAGCTGACGACCTATAAATAAAATAGTACGGACTATCCGGTCCTCAAGTATTAAATGCTAATCTGCATTACAATAGAAATGATAGGATAGCTTTTGATCCACCACTAAGTAGCTTGCCCACTTCACACACGAGATGTTCCTTTATTTGCTAGTTGGACAAGCTCACTTGGTGGTTACTGCTTACCGAAGCTTATAAACATCATAATATGAATGCCAGTACCATCCAGTAACAGTACCATCACCATTTTAGATGGAAGTTTTTTTTCTTTTTTTTTATTGATCTTGTACCAAACAAGCATATGACCATCGGATGGTGAGTGGTTAATCGTCGCTAATGGATGTTAAAATGGCAGGGATAGAGCCAAGCCACTGAATACTCTCCATAAGGCTCGTTTGAAAAAGGTCATCTCATAGCGCTCTGGAAGTTTATTTGCAAGCCGGATGTTACATGGCAAAAATATCTGGAAACGCACGATAGGTGAACCCACTGGTTCTAGCTAATATATAGGAACTCTGCTTTGACAGGGGGAAGTACGATAATAAAATTGACATGACAACAATTCCTCAAAACAATATGTTCCATGGGAAGTAAGAGCACTTGGAACATATAGTACAAAACACAGAGACAACTGAAATCACTCCGTAAACCCAGAAGTTTCAAACGATCCGCGAAAAACAATAGTGTCGCAAAACTTAGATTTGCGTCAGTATAATTTATCCGTATTGATCACACTATGCCTACCCACCAAGAAAATGGATAAAGGTAGGGTATATTTTGAGTAGGCGGCATTTTACTAAATGAGCTCGAATGACCCGTGAGATCATCTATGGCACTTTGACATTTGAAAAGTAATACCGAGGCATTACTTAATTCATCGGTATTACTTTTCAAATTGCTTTCGGTTCGGACGAAGGTCGATAGTAAAAATAGCTAAAAAGACTTAAAATTTAATTTTCATTTTTTATAGACAGAACTGTCGCGCCTATGCATATGAATGTATTCGACAATATCTCTAGCAATTAATTTTTGAAGCGACTAACTAAAATTTCACAATACACCTTTAAAGTTTTGTGAATCTAAATAATATAAGCTTGGCGTTTCATTAAACTTTAATTTTGTTGTCGTACTTTCAACGCGAACCAATTTCAAGAACCAATATGTCATGGGTAAAATATCCTTAAATTATTACGAGTATTGAATGACTCAATTAAGTGGTTAATATAATATGTAGAATTGAGATTTTGAACCCTAGTCTCAAACTGGGTAATACTGTTCTCTACAAAGTCTAGGAACCACTTAACAACATAGAGGCTGTGAACTCTTTCAATCACACATACATATACCTACTATTTGTAAACTGAATACAAATAAAACTACACAAAACATTATTCAAAATAAAACGCCAATCGTTTATTCTGGCCACGAGATTCTCGATATTAACGGCGAACCAATATACCGCCGCTGTAAGCCAGGTAAATAGAGCGGGTACCGAGCCCGCGTACCCGGGATCACGGTCGCTAATTCAATTAATGGGTCGGGGCTAACTATTACTGGATTGTGACGTATTTATTTGTACTACCTACGCGGTCAGTTGTTTCCCTCGGTATTTAAGTTTGGGCAAAACGTATTTATTTTGGCGTATGCTCTACGTGATCCGGGTATTTCTGTACCGGGTTATAAGCTGTTGAGTTTTTATGATAAATCGTTTAGAGTTAATCACTAAGTCACTTCATTGTTCTATTTGTTTATTTTGGTTATCTCAAGCAGAATCAGAAGCCATAACTCTTTCTGGTTTGAAGAATCAAGCCGCCACTATTCGATATTTGACTAGACCTCATATATTTAAAATATCAATAGTCTAATAGGCTCCGAAAAGCCATTAACATTAAGTGGGCCGTGTGTTTGTTCACTCGTGGTGCAATCACTGTTGCAAACGTATAAACATTAAGCCCGCCATGCCTTACGCGAGTGTGGTGTTCGCTCACGCGGTCCGCACACACCTAGACACCCCCAAATCCCTACAGTCCCGCTTTTGTATTTTAGTCGTCGGGGCTCCATGGTTCGTGAGGACCATCAACCTACATGATCCTAATCCTGATCACGCAGGAGCCAGTCACCGTCGTCGCCCTAGACACGTCCTTATCGATCCATCAGATCCGATAACTCTTGCATTAGATGCCTTCAGCTCTAACACTAGGAGCAGGTCTAGGGACTCCAGCAACCGCACTCGTCGAACTCGGCAAAGAGTTCGTGCAACCTAACCGATGCATCAGCCCGCTGAGTTTCTCATTAGATTCATTCGCGAAGCAGCTGCTCTTGAGTTGTTAGGTCTACTTCGGAGGCGCTCGGGCAGCTGTTAGCAAATCCCACCCCAGTATTTGCTCGCCCACCTGTCCTGGTGAAACTGGAGAGGCCTCCGGGCCACCAATAATGCTCCAATCATCAATCACGCCACGTTAACTGGTCCCGTTCTAAGTTCGTAAAGAACTTGTGTTACAAGTACCAGATAACGGAAATAAATATAATATTTTTATTATACACATACATATATTTAATATACACCCATAACCCTGGAAAGACATTTATATTTATCATACAAATATCTTCCCTTGGCGGGATTCGAACCCGCGACCCCCTTGTGTAGTGACCATGTCACTTACCACTACACCAGACGGCCATTTAAATCATGCAATTCTTTTTATATATTCAGAAATCGCGAACTAATGTTTATTATCAATACAATTTAATAGAATTTAAAATCCTCCTGCACTCAGCACAGTAAAATCAGTCAGATTGTTCCTGATACATTTTAAAATCGATGACTCCGGTCTATAGAGCCCGGTTCGTTAGTAAGCGTAATGAAATCTGATACGTTACGTGACCGGGGCTGTCCTTGTTAGCTTTGTTTGAGTTTATTCGAAATGCTGTTAAAGTAGACTGAAAATGCAGTGCTGATATATTTTTAGTTTTTTTTATTGCTTATATGGATGGACGAGCTCACAGCCCACCTGGTGTTAAGTGGTTACTGGAGCCCATAGACATCTACAACGTAAATGCGCCACCCACCTCGAGATAAAAGTTCGAAGATCTCAGTATAGTTACAACGGCTACCCCACCCTTCGAACCGAAACGCATTACTGCTTCACGGCGGAACCATAATAGTGTACAAAGAAACAAAAAGTTATAATTTCAATTAATTATAGTCGAATTTCGACTACCGGGGTACCACTAGTATAACATGTTAGTAGTTCAATACAAATGAATCTATCTATATCTATCTTTCGAAGGTAATCTACCTTTTTTATATTCTTCACAAATACACGAACGCATGATCTACCTTTTTTTTTTTTTAACGCTGGGGAATCCATTTACGTTTACACATGATCTACCTGATGGTAAAGCTGGCATGGCTGGTAATGGTAAAGATGGTAAAGCATGATGGCAACTGTAACCGAAAGAAGTACGGTTCCTAAATTGAAGCACCCGATATATCACTCACTGGTGGTAGGACCTCTTGGGAGTCCGCACGGGTAGGTACCACCACCCCGCCTATTTCTGCCATGAAGCAGTAATTCGTTTGCAGGGCGGATTAGTAGTTCACACGACCGTATTTATATATAAAAATAGGCGGCTTGGTAAAATAATTAAAAGATTCACAACAGACATAGCTTGGACCTGTGTCTCGTTCAATTAGCAACGAGTCTTTGTTCAATTCTGGGTTCAGTAGTGAATGTATCCAACCGTAAATCAGTTAAGCCACGTATTACTAAATCAAATGAATATCACGCAGCAACCCCGAAAAAACCAATCCAATTCGCCAAGTCACAATTCTGATAAAATCACCTTATTGAGTATAAAGTCAGGGGCGAAACGAAACAAAAAAAAAAAAAAACAATAGGACCGGACCCAATCAGACTGGACCTTATTTGTCAGTTCAGTCTAATTGATACGAGGACTGCCTCTGTCGGAAAGGATACAATACGAGCTTATACGGTCCCGAGAACCGCGATTTAGTGCCAAATACTATGATATCTTATACAGCTTTTGGACTTACGATTTTGATTATTTCTATGTTATAGACCGTATATATCCTGGAGAATGCTTTGATGATTTGTTTGAGGAGATCTCTTTCTGTCGCCACAGACCACTGAATAGTTCAAACATGTTTATCAGAAACACTGGTTTGAAAGATTCCCAAAATTATGCGACTAGATTCAGCTCGCTTCCAACTTCCTGTGTTCCCTGATCTCTACTCCATATTCTATTTAAGCTATTGTTGCAGTTGCTAGGGACTTGGACGTACGACTTGGATTGTCATAGTCCACGAACGATATTACTCAATCACCATTTAAGTGGGCAAGTTGGGTATGATTATTTGTATTTTTTGGTTGCATTAGCAGTTTATAAAGTTGTATTCGTCAGGTAAGAGCTTCATAGAAAAGTGAATATTGGAGTCATTATTACTGCTTAAACCTAAGAAATACGTTACGTTTTTACAAGTTTTTATTTAATCTACAATATTTGCATATTATGTTTGCTTAAGTGAAATCTTGCAACTTAAATTAGAATCGTCTTATTCTCGCCTGCTTAAAAATTAATAATACAATACGTATATTGATCTGGATGGAAGGAAGTGTAAGAAAAAAAAGTATGGATTTTATAAAATAAATGTAAACCAGGAAATGTCGCTACAGGTTTTTATATTATACTAGCGACCCGCGCTCGCTTCGCTTCGGAAACATTAAAACACACATGAAACCAAAAAAATAAAATAAAAAAATAAATAAAAAAGTAGCCTATGTTCATCAGGGACAATGTCGGCTTCTAATGGAAAAAGAATTTTTCAAATCGGTCCAGTAGTTTCGGAGCCTATTCGAAACAAACAAACAAACAAATCTTTCCTCTTTATAATATTAGTATAGATAGTATAGATTAGTATAGATAACTTTACTAATCAAATCCAGCTTGCTTTGTTCGCCGATCTTTGATTCGACTTCACTATCAAACTTGACATTACTCGTTAAGCTAATCTGTAGGTTCCCTTAAAATTAAATGCTATCCAAACAGACTGCGAATTACTGCGAAAAAGCTAGAGCTATTTCGCTATAGAACAAACACATTTAGATTATTGTGAATATAAATATATAGATAATGTGATATGCTGATGCGTTATAAAAAAAAAAGATTTCTGTTTTTTTCTCTGCCTAAGCTGATAGCTTTGAGAAGTTATGGCAACGTAACCTAACAAGTAGGTGAGCTCACGGGGCTCCAACCTGGAGGCGTTGCTGACACTAGGCCTAGCAAGAGCAGTGCTTTGCAGAATCTACCACCGGATCGGAAACGCGACCCACTGAGAAGATCAGGCGAGAAACTCAGTGGGCTGTGTCTATGGGTTAATTCACTCGCCAAGTCCTTCGTCGCAAGCGAAGGGTTCGGCGAGGACGGTGACCGGTGCTTGTGGTACCTAAAAGCACAGTAAATGGATCGAGAGGATCTGTAATGACGTGGCGGCTACAACAAGAGGGTTTTCATGTCGTTCGCCTTTTCGAAGCGGGCAAGGTATAGTTACAACGGTTGCCCCACCCTTCAAGCCAAAACAAGGCAAGGCGGTTGTACCTACCCGTGCGGGCTCACAGGTGCTCCTACCACCAGTAATAAAAATAAAAATAGAATTAGTGCAGTGTTTAAAATTGATTTAACGTAGGTAATTCATAAAACATTTCATGGGAAGTCGCAATTGAATGGCCCCAATAAGTCTCATCGAATACACAGCGAAAATGCAAATGAAACCCGGGCGAGAGTCGGGCCACTCCAAACACAAGGCTCCGACTCCGCAAATACTTGACGACAAATAGCCCAAACAAACTTTACACTGCATTAATAGGGTACTGTCGTTTTAAAGAAAATGTAATACAAATATAGCCGAGGGCGATGTAGCGGAGTGTTGCCAGAATCTTTTTTGTATTTTCACAGGATTTTATTGGTTCGTTGTAAGTATTTTTGAGGGTAGGTCAACTTATTTTTAGAACAGTTTTTTTTTTTATTTCTTTTGCAGGCAGAAAAGCGTACGACCCAGCTGATGGTAAGTGGTTACCGTCACTTGTAGACGTCAGCAAGACCAAGGACACAGCCAAGTCACGACCTACTGTAAAGTTAAGATTTGATCATTTAATTAAAAATATTAAGAAAAAAAAATTACTATCACTACATTTTCTTCCGTTTCCAAGTAAATGAGCGACTTGTAATAAAATTTAATAAAAGTTAACCGGTTTTACTCAAACTATATTTGATAAAAAAATATATATTAAATAAACAGTGAAATAGATAAAAAAAAAAATATTAAATAGAGCTGTAGACCAACCACATTTATTTTGATTTCTATTGAACATTAATTTCCCTCTTTTTATTTTTATTGTTTTTTTTTTTGTAAGTTTGTTTAAGCAGCTTTTTTTTTTTGTTTTCTTTATCTTCATTTATTATTAGCTAACGGTATTTTTATCTTAAGCACAAACGCTCTTAGCAAGATGTGTTCACACCCAAACGGGTGATTTCTATAATGTATTATTTTATGTAAATAAGTTCAATGTTTCTGTGTGCAGATTTTATCCAGGTGTGTGATCCTAATAAAAAAAATATATTATTAGACTTCCTGAAGTAAATAAAACGCAGTTAATGGAATTTGCTTAATGGAATTTGCAAGGCGCCTAAAATACTATCTGTAATAATTATCGAGTTTTTAAATTCTTATCGTCATGTAGCTTTCGTTTTTACCTTATTATGAAATTGGTGTACATGCATGAAATAAACTCATTTTTATTTACTTAAAACTACGAAGGAAGGTTATATTACCTGGAGCCACACTACCTGGAGCCACTGCGGTCATCCACAGTGCATTTCCAAAGGTCTTTTTTGCCACGTACCATCCGGCTATGGAATGAGCTCCCCTCCACGGTGTTTCCCGAGCGCTATGACATGTCCTTCTTCAAACGAGGCTTGTGGAGAGTATTAAACGGCAGGCAGCGGCTTGGCTCTGCCCCTGGCATTGCTGAAGTCCATGGGCGACGGTAACCACTCACCATCAGGTGGGCCGTATGCTCGTCTGCCTACAAGGGCAATAACGACCCAACCAACTAATGTATAGCGAAAAAATCACCAAATGATTAAAGTTATTTTAGTGGCCCAACATCAATGTTACAGTTCGTTAGATCGTATCATATCTATATCAGAGCGCGTGTGCCATCCGATCTGACAGCTACGGTGTTTGTTAACAAACTTCTAACTAGTTTCAGTGGAATCAACTCTGTTTACGGCTGCTAGGTACAAAACACCTTATTTCAATGGGCACAAAGTCGAGAATCCTACTAATATTTTGGTGGCCACTATGTTTTTTGATGAGACAAACGAAGCCTTGAATCTATGCGTCACTAAACAAGTCTTCCATAAATTTATTTTATTGCACTGAACTGGAGTTTTAAGTAGCTACTTGAGGTCGTAGACTTCACGTAAATGCTGTAAACAACCTGGAGACGTGACGCAAGGCACAAGGATTATTATCCTTATTATTTATGCTTATAATATAATAAAGCTGAAGAGTACGTTTGTTTATTTGGTTGAACGCGCTAACCTCAGGAACTACTGATCCTATTTAAAAAAAATATTTCTCTATTAGATAGCCCATTTATTGAGGAAGGCTATGCGCTATATAACATCACGCTAAAGCCAATACGAGCAGAGCACTAATAAGGAATATTTCAAAATAAGGGTTTTTTCCCCTTTTGAGAGCTTCCGCTGCCTGTGCTGCGGAAACGGTTAAAGTTTCGTTAAAATAATGTATGACAGAATTGTTCCGCTTTCAAAGTTCTAAAAAAAGCTCCGACGTTTTTTGTTCTAACCAAATTGGTTCTGAAATAAGCCATTATTTGTGAAGGTGTTTTTATAAAGATGATATTAATCCTTATCTAAATAAATATGTTATTCATTACAACTAAGTACAAAGATTTTTTTCCTTTACATCATTTCATTTCAATGAGTATCTTAGATGATATCGCAGTGTTAAAATAACATCTTAATAATGATGTATAAGCCGCCGGCACTGAGTAAGAAGAATAACAAGAAACACCAAAATCACTTCAAGATAGGCTTTGAAAAATGTAGGTTTTCTTGATTTCTCCCGGATCCCATCATCAGATCCTGATCTTGATGATTACAGGACTATTCAGAAAGTCTAACCTTTCGAACAAAAAAAAAAGAAAAAATAAGTATCAAGCATTCTCGAGAATTAGGTGAAATTAGATAAAAGAAATTGTGGTCGACATGATTTGACAACCTCCGCTTTTGAAGTCAGTTAAAAAGCGTGATTTTAGTATCTTACATAGCTCTCCAACGATCACGATAGACCGACCTCATAAAATCTGTGACTCACTCCAACATAAATGATTGCTCTCACTCTGCGAAACATCGTGCCACATGGCGTCGCATCGCGAGAGCATCGGTATCGCAGGATCCGACTGATGCATGACCACGACCACTCTGTCAAGAGTGTACGAATAGGAAGAAATAGCTCCCTAACATTCTATTTTTTCAAAATGATTTCACCTCCTACGTACATGAAGTTGCGGGTAAAACTTAGCGTTATCCCAAAATTCAAATTCAGGTCAAGTTTAAAAAAAAACTCTGCGTTCGATGCCAAGTGTGACGATTATGTTAAAGCCTTCCCCTCAACACGGCTGATACAAATCTGATTATGTTGTTTGTCTGATCTGTATTAAGTACACAGCTCTATCTAATGATTACGAATAACAAATTTGCCCTCACCTCTCCACTCTTGCTTGAGTCGCAATCTTAATACTGATAAGATTATATCAGTTCAATAGAGACTTTGGTCTTTGATGTGACGGCTTTCTTAATTATTTTTTTTTATTGCTGAGGTGGGTGGACGAGCTTACAGCCCACCTGGTGTTAAGGGGTTACTGGAGCCCATAGACATCTACAACGTAAATGCGCCACCCACCTTGAGATATAAGTTCTAAGGTCTCAAGTATAGTTACAACGGCTGCCCCACCCTTCAAACCGAAACGCATTACTGCTTCACGGCAGAAATAGGCAGGGTGGTGGTGCCTACCCGCGCGGACTCACAAGAGGTCCTACCACTAACACAATTGAAATAAGACTTGGATATCCCTAAAGCATTCACTACAGTGGGTCATTTGGGGAATGTGTGCGCTTATAATATAATAGCTTAATGTGCTATAAAAGGTAAAAATCATGTACAAGAACTATGTGGTTTAAATGGAGTAATAGCCGAGTACCGATAATGATATGTGTAATGATACGTGTATGTATATGTTTACATTATTTATGTGTGTATGTATATAAGTAGTCTAATATATTATGTATTAGTGTTTTTATTTTTTATTTTTATTATTGTTCTTGTTTAGATTGTAAATTGATTAGATTGTATTCTTCTACCCACTCATTTAAAGCTTTCCTTCGTTAAGAACGGTTAGCTGGTAGAAAACTCAATTGTTGAGTTAAGCTCGCCATTTTTTATATCCTATCGCAATTACTGTAATATTAACTGTGTGTACAATAAAGAATAAAGAATGATAATCATTATGACTGCGAGTCTCAGATTCATTACAGTTCTAAAATGACACATCAACCCAAAGTGCATTCAATTCATTCAACGGTTAAAACGTCTCAGTCGCAAATACCATCGGAGCGGTTGCAGACGTGCTCTTAACATGCTGTATTTATTATTAATCCAGTTATCAATACTTCAAATGTACAGTGCTAATCGTAACTTTAAATATGAGCGTAGTTGGAAATTATTTTCTTACGATATTGATGGAGTAAAATGTAAGTCAAAGTTTTATATTATGTTTGTTAAGAAAAACCCTTTATCATTTAAAACTTTTATATTTAAAAAAAAAAATCTTGACGGAATCATTCACCTTTCTGTTATTCAGTGAAAATAGAGTTCAGTTTTGCATACTACATATTATTATATTGATACTGTTTTAAATATTAATTTTAAAAAAAGATTAAGACATTTAACTATTGTTTTCTTATTTATATTACAGAAAACGCAATTAAGTCATTTATTGTTTATTAATTCTGAAGTTTTTTTATTTTTTTATTGCTTAGATGGGTGGAAGAGCTCACGTCCCACCTGGTGTGTTAAGTGGTTACTGGAGCCCATAGACATCTACAACGTAAATGCGCCACCCACCTTAAGATATAAGTTCTAAGGTCTCAGTATAGTTACAACGGCTACCCCACCCTTCAAACCGAAACGCATTACTGCTTCACGGCAGAAATAGGCAGGGCGGTGGTACCTACCCGTGCGAGTCCGCACAAGAGGTCCTACCACCAGAAGTATTCCATGTCGTTATATATCTACTACTGCTAAAATTAGATAATACAATGCACTTGATGTTTGGAATTTATAGACAATTAGGAAAACAATACAGGACAATTCAGATACGAATATCCTGTCTATAAAGTTGTAGTTTACTATGACACAGCGGTTGTCCTATCCCTTAAACCGTCAAGGGGTCATTGCTCTACAGGAATAGGTACTTTCGGTATGAATCGGTGGTAGATTAAGTAGATACTAATACCTAATTGGGAAACAATGAAATGTTAACAATTTCGCGTGCACTTAAGTTATGTTGGATTATTTACACATCTATATGTTTCTTTGAGTGGGAGTATTTAGGTACTAATCTGCGAGCTCTTTCGTACGATGAGAATGAGGAAAAACCAGTTCACATTTCTTATAAGGTAAACTGGTTTTACAATTAACTGACTTGAGTCTGTTATTTTTTTTTTGTAGTTAAATGTTCAATGATCTTGAATCAGGCCCTTATGTAAAACATCTTTTTTTATTGCTTAGGTGGATGGACGAGCTTACAGCCCACCTGGTGTTAAGTGCATACTGGAGCCCATAGACATCCACAACGTAAATGCGTCACCCATCTTGAGACACCTTTACTGGTGGTAGGACCTCTTGTGAGTCCGCGCGGGTGGGTACCACCGCTCTGCTTGTTTCTGCCGTGAAGCAGAAATGCGTTTCGGTTTGAAGGGTGGGGCAGCCGTCGTAACTATACTGAGATCTTACATTTGTAATTAGAGCAGTTCATTTCTTTTCCAGACACGAATGACTCGGATTACGAATATAAAGAAGGAACGTTCCAATTTCAGGACATGGTCTTAGAGGATCATGAAAAGTTTCTAATAAGACACAACCTGATTCCCTATAACTTTATTGATGATGTTATTCGAACAATAATAAGCATCCCGAGAACTCGTCCCGGTATGAACTACAGTTTACCGTTCATTCCTTACATATTCTTCCTCAATTAAGGCTTGCGGAGAGTAATCCACGCTAGACAGCGACTTAGCTGCGCTCCTGGCGATGTCCATGGGCGATGGTAACCACTAATCCCAAGGTAGACTTTACGCTTATGATAAAACAGGACCATGCTGTTTACTCCATGGGTATCGATAGAGAGCAACGGCAAGCTTCTCATCCACATTCAGAGTTAATGTGGATCCGCTCCTTCGTCGTGGTAATTGTGGCTTCTATTAGCCATTTTCCTGGGCGTATCCTCGATACTCGAATCTCTTCACTCATTCAACCCATTTCCAGGTTTTAGAACCGGCTCTGGAATGAGCTCCCCAACACGACGTTTCCCGAGCGCTATTATATGTCATTCTTCAAAAGAGGCTTGTGGAGAGTATTAAGCGGTAGGCAGCGGCTTGGCTCTGCCCCTGGCATCGCTGAAGTCCATGGGCGACGGTAACCACTCACCATCAGGTGGGCCGTATGCGTATGCATTAACGTTGCTTTTAGGCACCACAAGCAACGGTCACCGACCTCGTCGAACCCGTCGCTTGCGACTAAGGGCTCGACGCGTGAATTAACCCATAAACACAGCCCACTGAGTTTCTCGCTGGATCTTCTCAGTGGGTCACGTTTCTGATCCGGTCGTAATATCTGCGAAGCACTGCTCTTGGTAGTGTTAGTGTCAGGTTAGAGCCCTGTGAACTCTGCGAATCTAGTATAACCCCTCGAGACTACTAGAATAGATAGGAAAAAAAGTGAATCCAACCCGGCGAAAAGTATGGACCGCAAAGCAGCTATATCGACCTGTGGGCAACGTTCGAAGAATCTCTGAAGTCAGAAATATGTGCAATAAACTAATTGTACCAACGGAAATCTATATATTAATACCTGAAGGAAAAACTTTGTATCCCTTTTTACGAAAATTGCGCGGACGGAGGAGTATGAAATTTTCCACACTTATAGAGAATATAGAGAAGAAGTGCACAATGCTAATATTTTTTTTAAATAATGCATAAAAGATACATTAAATCAATAAAGAAAACATTACACACACTACATACCATGTATTTGACGCCCACACGCATGCATACTATTTATTGTCAAACTTTTGTTCTTGACGTCTGTTGTCAAATTGAAAATAGATTGAATATTGTTTGTCTTTGTTAATATTTTTTATAGTGCAATCTTGGCGAAATTTGTGATTATAGAAGTATAAAATACAATCACAATAGTGTACAAACTTACAATTCCAATTAATTATAGTCGAATTTCGACTACTGCGGGATCTTTAGTTTTCATTAATCAGTCAACGAACCGCCTAAAATTTTATATTTCAGGAATTCCATTTACAGTTAACTATATTAATAACTTTGATAATGAAAAGGAGCTAGTACTGAGACCATTTCCTAATGCGAACGTTGGTAAAGAATTGATATCAGTTTTTACGATGGTTGAAGCAATTTGTTCTAGAATATGGTTTGTTGATACAGGATATCTGGATATCCCAGGTGAGTGTTATATGCTAGATTTCGGTGCGATATAGAACAATAGTATAATATTATGATCAAAAATATTATAAATAGAAAACCAATTATTTTTTTCATGCCCTTGTAGGCAGACGAGCATACGGCCCACCTGATGGTGAGTGGTTACCGTCGCCCATGGACTTCAGCAATGCCCGGGGCACAGCCAAGCCGCTGCCTACCGCTTAATACTCTCCACAAGCCTCTTTTAAAGAAGGACATGTCATAGCGCTCAGGAAACACCGTGGAGGGGAGCTCATTCCATAGCGGGATGGTACGTGGCAGAAAAGACCATAGACCATATTTGATAGGTAAGATAAAAGATGTGAATTACCACATAATTATTTCGACGTAATATTTTGTTTATAGAAATTTATTGTAAGCGCCGCGATTTGTAGTAATGATTGTTTAAAATCAACATTATACTCTGGCTAATATAATATTATTTTTAAATAGTTCACTAAAATAATAATGATCAATCATTAAACAAATCAAGCTTTTCAGGTATAAGAAAGCAAGTTAAACCAGCAGCATTGCTACTTTTTAATAAATATGAAGAACAACCGCATTTCAGGAAAGACATCGACAATGCTTTTCTCCACAACGGTATCACTAGTGGCAAGTTAATTCAATACATTCATAAATTATAATAAATAAATAATCGGAGGCTAAACACACACGGTCATTTAACCTGAAACTAGGATACCCCTATATCCAAGACCGATAAACATTACGTTTATTATTCTTTCATTACTTAACAAAGAACAAACAAATAATAAACAAATGTTTATTATTCTTAATATTAAATGTTTCTCTCTGTATTTTGTACCGTATGTTCCATGGGGAGTGTTCTGAGGAATTGTTTAAGATAATACCACCATCACGTTTTTATCATCGCACCGCCCGTCACCGGAGTAGAGTTCATCCATACTACCTGGAGCCACTGCGTTCACACACAGTGCGCTTCCAGAGATCTTTTTTACCACGTACCATCCGGCTTTTGAATGAGCTCCCCTCCACGGTGTTTTCCGAGCGCTATAACATATCTTTCTTTATACGAGGCTTGTGGAGAGTACTTAACGGTAACACTTAGAACACTTAAAACACTCAACAAACACCTTAAAATTCTCAATTCGCTTCTTCTGCTTCGCTTCAGGTGATCCGTTCGCTGTTTCGCTTCGAGTAGTTTCGATTACTAACTGACTGCATGCCATCTCTGCAACGTTTTTATAGTCGATACGGCATCCCTAGAATCGTCGAGAACATTCCTCACAAGTCNACAACTGCATTCGTTTTTACACCTTTCTCACAAAAATGTACCTCTGTTAAGCCCCAATAAGAAACTCCCAACCATACCATGAGCGAGGATGGAAAATGACCTCGTTGGACACGCGGAATACAGTTGCTCGCTTCTTCACTACTGTGTGCGTACACCTTATCATTTTGTTTGTTGTAGCTCTCTTCTACGGTAAAATTTTATGTTTTCATCCGAAAAAATAATTTCCCGATATTTTTTTCCCGCGTGCCGCTTCAACAAAACGCTGCATCTCTTTAGTCTCAGGTCCATTAGACGAGCATTCAAACGATGTCCTGTTTTTCTTCGATATGCCCGAAGCCCTAAATCTTCATTTAACACCCTTTTCACCGTGGTTCTGCTTAACCCCATCTGAAGGTCCAACAGTTTCTGCTTACGTTTGGGATTTCTTTGAATTCGCGCCTTCACAGCTTTTATCACTGCTGGAGTCCTAACAGACCGAGGGCGACCACTTCTTGACCTGTCATCTATACTAGAGTCTTCATTGTATCGTTTGATGGTACGACAAACGAATCTTTTGGTTATATTCAAATTTTTCAGTATGTTAAAATTTTGAATTGGCGCGTAACCGCTACGATGCAAAGCAATAACTGCAACACGGTCTTCTTTAAGCGTCCACTCCATATTTAAAAATGAGTAAAATTCTAAAGGTATACATTTTTATTTTCATGAACAATTCGAAATTCGAATTCAATAAACTTGTTTGTGGCCAGCATTCTAAAAGAAAAGTTTTTACTGTGTGACAATACTTATGACCTAACTAGTTATAGATTTCTGCGACTATCACAGAATTCTGTTTTCCTCTTGTATACGATGACCATTCCACACCGAACGCTCATTGAAGTGAGTCATTCACTTTTAAATAAAATTTCTTGTCACCGCATATCGACAATTAATAATAAACAACTAATATAACAAAGCAATATAAAAAATATATATTGTAATTAGTTAAAAGTTACCTAAGAGTAAAAGAGTGAGTATATCAGAGGAAGTGTGAAAGTGGCCCCGGTAAACAACAAATTAAGGAGCCGACGGTTAGAATGGTATGGACGTGTGATGCGTAGAGAGAAGATGCATGTGACAAGGTAGAGGGGGAAAAGGTCGACCGAAGAAGACATGGATGGAGTGTGTGAATGCCGATATGAGAGAGAGAGGAGTGAGTGTTGAGATGACGGCTGATAGAAGAGAATGGAAGAGAAAAATTAGCTGTACCGACCCCACCCAGTGGGATAAGGTGGAGAAAAAGAAGAGTTAAAAGTTACCTAAGAGCTTACATGAAAATGATAAAGATTAACATTGAAAAATATATGTCTCCGTCCACAACGAGAACTAAGTTGAAATATTAATTACTGTGCTGCGATTGATTTTCTACCAAATAACTGGATTCCAGGAATATGCCGAGAGATGTCAACAGCGCAAAATCGCGCAGATTACAACAAAAATCCTTATCTTCATACACGTACTTTAGACGTTCTATGCAAACTAACTCTTTCTGTTTTTGTGGATAGAGTTTGAAACACAATACAGGCTAGAAGTTGAAAAATATAGAAAAAGGCCGAATGAAACATACGAACACTATGTCGATTTTTTAAATTCTACAAATCAACTGTATGATCCAAAACGTGATTCAAGACCTCGTGTAAGTTTTTTTACTATTAATAGATCAGTCAGAAAGTTTGTGCCTGTGAGTTATCGGTCGATCCATATAAAACATTTACCTCTATTGTAATATTTCGCAAGTTCTGATTGGTTAAATTATCGCTCCGCTAAAGCTCGATCGAAGAATTGTTCTTTATTAAAATATAGTTGATAGTAGATCCGAGATAACATGCTACTCTAGATGCCAATTAACATAGTTAATCTGTACTGAAATGAAAGGTGGTAGGCCCTCCTTAAGACATAAGTTCTAATTCTCAGTTTTATAATACAACGACCCTTCAAACTGAAACGCATTACTGCTTCACGGTAAAATTAGGCACGATGGTTGTTCTTACCCGTGCGGTCTCACAAACCCCATTCCACAAGTAGCGACGTCCTATCACCAGTAGAGCCACCCTACCGCCATTAGAGATGCTCCACCACCAGTAGGGGTCTTGAAAGTTGACTCAATGATAATTTTATTATGCTTATTTTAAGGATACATTTAACAGCACGAACTATCCAAATTATGAAGGGATGCTATACACGAAAAATTATGATGGTGACATTTTGTTATTCACGGATTGGAATCGGTACAAGCTTTACTGTTGGAATATGGATACTCCATCTGAAGATAACAATGTTGATTGGCTCACAACAATCGATGAGAGTAAATATAGATTTGCAGGTAAAGGTTCGAAGAAAATAAAGTACAATTCAATTAATTGTAAGCTTTAAATGTTATACTCGCTTACAACTTTCGCAGCTCTAGATATGTCCGCTAGGGTTTTTCGCGGACTAATGCAGAGAACTTTAAATAGCACGTCGTCAAAGTTCAATGAAGACGAATCCAACTTTTGGCTTTTCTCGTGAGTATGAGTGCAGATTGTTTGATTTTAAATTCTCTAAGGTCAGAATAGCTTACTGCTTTAGGTCCCACGATCGCTTAGAAGCCAAAGGTCATAACGTATAATGCAATGAAACAGAAAGACATCCGAAGTCTTCATAGAACGTCCTGCGCCGGGGGTTCTGGTTTAATCATGGTCTGTCTGGCTGTTAATTGGAAGCAGTCTCAGCCTACTCCTTCGTTTCCCTATCATCCATTCTGTAGGACCACAAGGTAAGCAACCTCGTATTTTGGCCAGAATTTCAACCTAATTATTACCGTGAGAAGCTGAGGACCGGACAAGGTGGAAACAGCTCACGATGCAAGCCATGGTCTAGTTTCAAGGACACGACCTTCAGTAATGAAGAAAGCGACGAAGAAAATGTAGAATATACCTTAATAATTAGCGGGAAAGTGTTTAGTCGCCCGAGAAGGGTTTTCAATTCAAAACAAGGGGTAGCAATTGAGACTTCAACTACAAGGCTGTGTTTCTCGTTAGGAGATATATTCGCGTTACTATCTTAATAATAGATAGATAAAAAAATAAAGAAAGATAATGTCCAACGAAATGGAGAGCTAATACAGCTAATACATATAAATATAAATAAATGTTGACACAATTATTGAATATACTGTACTAGTTCGGAAAAGAGCTATTTCTGAGAAGAACTAGTTAGGGCTATTGAATTAGGCATGTTTTTTTACATGATTGTGATTGCTTTTAATTTTCTTTCTTAAAAGGTTAAACAACAAAAGCAATGCGTATTATAGGGTCATATCCACGGTCTGCTCCCAAAACCTTACAGATCGTCAAGTCCCACATACCTACTAGGCGCGGGGACCTCGTAGGAGGTTCGGCACCCAGCCCAAAAAAAAAGGGTCATTTGTATGAAATTGCATAAGATTGTCTCCTTATTGTTATCCGCAAACGATATCTGTAGCCTTAAATTAACTTTCTTTGATGTTGTTTAATTAATTTTAATTGTGATTTTTCTTATTTTTTTACAACTTAGGAAGGACATTGACGAGTTGCTGGAGGGATCAAAATGCATAAATAACCGGTCCACGCATAAAATGACGCGGAGATCGACGCGTCAAACTATTATTTTTCAAAAGAATATGAAGAAAATGCGTACCTGATATCGTCATTAGAGGTGTTGAAAATATATCGAGGTAAGGGCTTATTGTTTATAATTTGAACAAATATATTATAAGAAACTTTGTTTGCCTCCAAACAAGACAAGAGTTTATTTGATGGTAAGTGATCAATGAAGTTCATGGACGTCAGCAACCTGGCGCACAAGCGCTCTTCATCATTGAGGATTTCCTTTAAAGAAAGAGATGACAAAGAGCGCCATGAAAAAAGATGTCTTCATAAATAACTTTTCAGTTAGTTGGCTATTTTTTAAGGTAATTATGATGGAGATCCTGAATTTTTTTTTTGTTGCTTACGAGCTTACAGCCGACCTACTATTAAGTAGTTACTGGAGCCCATAGATGTCCCATGTCTATGGGCTCCAGTAACCACTTAACACCAGCTGGGCTGTGAGTTCGTTCACCCAAAAAAAACATATCTACAGCGTAAATGCGCCACCCACCTTAGATATAAGTTCTAAGGTCTCAGTTTTAACAGTACACCGGCTGCCCCACCCTTCAAGCCGAAACGCATTACTGCTTCACGGCAGAAATAGGCTGGGTGGTGGTACCTACCTGTGCGGACTCACAAGAGGTCCTACCACCAGTAATTACGCAAATTATAATTTTGCGGGTTTGATTTTTATTACATGATGTTATTAGTTCACCGTGGAAGTCAATCGTGAACATTTTTCAAGTACGTATTTCATTAGAAAAATTGGTACTAGCCTACGGGATACGAACACCGTTGCATTGCTAGATACGAATGTACCGGAGGTATTATCCTTTAGGCCACGACGACCTCAAGTTAATACTAATTACAATATTTATTACATAAGCGTTGATAATTGTAAAGCGTGTTGTGAATCCGCAAAGATTTGTATCACAATTCCACTTATTTCTGCCATGAAGTTATTGTGTGTTATACGTAAATAATAAAACACGCTTTGAGGTAAGGTTTATCACTGGTGGTAGGACTTCTTGTGAGTCCGCACGGGTAGGTACCACCTCCCCGCCTATTTCCGCCGTGAAGCAGTAATGCGTTTCGGTTCGAAGAGTGGGGTAGCCGTTGTAACTATACTGAGATCTTAGAACTTATATCTCGAGGTGGGTGGCGCACTTACGTTGTAGATGTCTATGGGCTCCAGTAACCACTTAACACCAGGTGGGCTGTGAGCTCGTCCATCCATCTAAGCAATGAAAAAAAAAAAAAGATGGTAATTTAATATTTGACCCAGAATAGCTATAAATAGAATGCGATACTATAACTGGCCAGAACAAATGATGTTCACGATTGACTTCCACGGTGAAGGAATAACATCGTGTTATAAAAATCAAACCCGCAAAATTATAATTTGCGTAATTACTGGTGGTAGGACCTCTTGTGAGTCCGCACGGGTAGGTGCCACCGCTCCGCCTATTTCTGCCGTGAAGCAGTAATGCGTTTCGGTTTCAAGGGTTGGGCAGCCGTTATAAATATACTGAGACCTTAGAACTTATATCTCAAGCTGGGTGGCGCATTTACGTTGTAGATGTCTATGGGCTCCAGTAACCACTTCACACCAGGTGGGCTGTGAGCTCGTCCACCCATATCATAAATAAAAAAAGGCCGACGCGGTCTCTTTTGTATACATTCATCAACAAAAACAATTCTTTAGTACCGAATGATTGGAATATAATTTTTTCAGTGATTGACATTATTTCTGTTCTTGATTCACAGACATCTTGAACGGAATGGCGCACTCGGTATCGAGTCTCGAAGCGTGACCTTCAAAAACAGAACGGCGTTTTGGAAATTTTAATAGTAATAAATAAACTTTATAAAACAATTTAAGGCTTTCATTTTTGACACATAAAGAAAAATACTTGTGGTAGGGCGACTTGTGACCCCTTTTTCTGCCACGCAGCAGTAATGCATGGAAAGAAGTCGTTCCCACCTATATTCAAAATCAAGCCTGCCTCTCACGAACCTGCAGCGCATCACCCCTGCCTCAATAGGCAGGGAGTCACAAGCCCGGGCAGAGGGGCTTCCCCGAGGCCCGTAAGGGGGCCCGTGGGTGCTTGCCGTAGGACCAGGAAGCGCAGTGTGTAGCCTGCGATGGTCCTGTTGAGGCTGCGATGCTGGCTTGCTGTGGGACGAGGGTCGACGACTTGCTTTTATCTGCGAGAATGCAGGGAATTGTGGTAGCCGAAGTTCTTGATGCGCTGATGATGAAGTGTGAAGGCTGCAATTGTTCCGTCGCAGGTCACCATTGTGGGATACTTAACGACTGAGGGAAGATCTTCCAGCAAGCGGGTGATATTGCTCGGAAGACCGACGGTCCGAACGTTGTTGTTCGGAACACATGCGGAATACGTGCAAGTTTATTTTGAAAATGTCGTAAGCGAGATTCAGGCATCTGTAAAATATCTTGCGTTTTTTATGATGGCTACCCGCCACACAGGCCCCGGAGAGTGCCACCTGTTGATGCCCATATCGTGGTTGGAGGCGTCCATATCGGGGTCGGCAGTTGAAGTACCTCGGCCTCATTCTGGACAGTCGTTGGACCTTCCGTGCTCACTTTCAGAACCTGGTCCTTCGTTTCTTGAGGTGGCCGGCGCGTTAAGCCAGCTTCTGCCCAACGTCGGGGGTCCTCGACCCACGCTGTTACTGACCTAGCGGGGTATTCCGTAGGATAAGCCATTCTAATTGGCACCATCTAGGCGGGCTCCGGATAGCCTGCCGACCGAAAGGGCTGGTGGCCGTGGCGCCGACGACCGCCAGTCCAGTGTCCCGACGGGGAGGGTGATGGGAGAGATGGGCTCCGCACTAAACGCTTCACTTTCCCCCCTTTGCCTTTTCATAAGTTCTGTCTCATGCGAGGTTTGGACGTTGGTTGTTGAGCAACAGGAGTTTTTAGTCGGTTCGACTCCGACATGCACCGCCCGCCATTCTCAGTGGAGGGCGGGAGTCTGACGATTGCTTCCTGAACAAAAAGAGGTACAGATAATGGTAATAATTATGACTGCGAAGCCCACATTCATTACAATTCTAAAATGACGCATAAACCAAAGTGCATTCAATGACAAGAATATCTCAGTTGCAAATGTAATCGGAGCGGTTGCAGACGTTAAAATATGCTGTGTTTGTTATTAATCCAGTTATTAATACTGCCGGTGGATGATGCTAAGCGAAGCTTTGAATATGATCATAGTTGGAAACTGTTTAATTACGATATTGATGGAGTAAAATGTAAGTTAAAGTTCTTATTATTTATCAATGTATTTTTCTCTATTTGCGATTGCGTTTGCAGTGCATTTGATGTTTGGAATTTCTAGGTAGGACAATTCAAATTCGAATGTCCTATCCTTAATACAGACATGCGTCATTGCTTCGCAGAAATAGATAGTTTGGGTACGAATCGTCGATAGACTATGTAGGTTGCTAATACCTTCTTCGGAAACAGTTAACTGTCAGAACATTTATTTGTTTATTTTTTATTTATTGCTTATGTGGGTGGACGAGGTCATGGCCCACCTGCTGTTAAGTAGTTGCCGGAGCCCATATACACCTAAGACGTAAATGCCGCCACTTACCTCGAGACATAAGTCCCAAATTTGTTTTAACAGTACAACGGCTGCCCTTTTTTTTTCCGGGCCGGGGGCCGAACCTCCTACGAGGTCCCCGCGCATAAGGGGCGCGCGGGGTATGTGAGACTCAACAATCTGCATGGTGTTGTGAGCAGACCGCGGGCCCAAGGATTTTAGAACCCACCCACTAAACGACTCCCCTGCACTCTTACACCCGACGTTCGATCCCCTCCGAGGTCAGAACCCAGATGAGGTAGGGGGCTACCGCGGTCAACACTACAACCAGACGGCGCGGGTCACCCCAAAGACGCCCAGCCGATGGAGCCTTCGAGGCGAATCGAAGGCTCTGAAACGTCGGCCGTCTCAGTACGGCAGCCCGTCAGGCCACCCACCCGGTGCCGCTGGTGTCCCGGAATATCCCGCTGGACCAGAATCAGCCTGCCGGGTCGGGATGCGATACACCGCCAACCGGTTGCTCTTTCGTATCTCCTTGGCAGCGCGCTAGAATGCTGGTAGCGCGCCGCGCGGCCTCTACCCCCTCAGGTCGCCCCGTAACCTTCATAGGGGGGAGGCCGCTATCTACAGGGACAACGGCTGCCTTACCCTTCAAATCGAAAGGCATTACTGCTTCACGGTAGAAATAGGCAGGTTGGTGGTACCAACTTGTGTGGGCAGGCATATAATAATAATAATAACAATAATAATAGCCGATTTATTCCTAAACATAGGGTTACAAGAGGTCCCCAAGTTCGGTGTGCCTTTTGGCATAGGCCTAAAAAATATAAAATATATTATAATAATAATATATAGAATATATATGACTTTAAATTACGGAATTACAATTGGGCCATTGGTAATTGGGATTGAAAATTGAAATATTAAAAAATCTAATTATAATTATTACTAGCGATCCGCCCTCGCTTCGCTTCGGAAACATTAAATTTTATTTGATAATCTAAAAAAGTAGCCTAAGTTACTCGCTATATCAGCTACCTATCAGTAACAGTCCTGTCAAAATTGGTCCAGCCGTTCCAGAGATTAGCCGGAAAAAACAGACAGACAGACAAAAATTGTAAAAAATATTATTTTGGTGTATGCACCGTATATAAATTCATACGCATGTACTAAAAAGCACTTATTTCAATATTACAAACAGACACTCCAATTTTACTTATATGTATAGATTTACCTAATATGTTACGTCAATAAGATAATGATTTATAATTAGAGGAGTTCATTTCTTTTCCAGACATGAACGACTCGGATTACGAATACAAAGAAGGGACGTTTCATTTTCAGGACGTGGCCTTAGAGGAGCATGAAAAGTTTCTAATAAGACAAAACTTGATTCCCTATGATTTTATTTATGATGTTCCTCAAACAACAATAAGCATCCCTAGAACTCGACCTGGTATGAACTATAATACAATTAGTTTTCGGTGTTTTCTGAGCTCTATTATATGAAATTCCCCAAATGAGGCTTAGGAATAATACTCAACGCTCGGCAGCGGCTAAGTTATGACAGGTATAGCCGATGTTCATGATCGACGGTAGCTGTTAACAATAGACCTTGCTTTTCTTATGTGACGGGAACATGCTGTTTAGCTCGGTTTTGTATAGTGAGCTCCTCATCCACATTTAGAGTGCACTATACTGCCACCTCTTCGTTGTGGTAATTGTTGCTTCCGCTAGCCATTTGCCTGGGTTTATCTTTGGGACTCTTCACCCATTCAACTTTTGGCCGGAATATAAGGTTAAGGCGTTTTTGTAGAGGATTCTATACTCGCGGCCTCTGGCAAGTAACGCCTAGAGGTGGAGATTATAGATTAGCCGACAGTAAACCGAGATGCAAAATGCAATAGGGGGTGCCGCCACCCCAGTCGGTGAAAAGGACATCACGAAGCTACACTGGGTAACGATACACCCAATATTTGAGAAACGTTGCCAATAGCTGTTAAGGAGCGACTGGGGACGTAGCGTTCAGTGGACTGAAAATTCTGAATACAGCAGCGCCGGTAACTTATAGCATGAAAAGTACCAAACACCTAATAGCTCCCATTGATCCAACCCGGTGAAACATTACAATCGCAAAGCAGTTTTTTGCTCATGGGCAAAGTCCGAAGAGGATCTGAACTGTATTCAACAAACTATTGCGCCAACTAAGATTGTTGTTAATCAGCCAACGAACAATTAAAAATTTTATATTTCAGGAATACCATTTACTGTCAACTTTATTGATAACTTTCTTCATGAAAAAGAGCCAATGCTAAGACCATTTCCTAATTCAAAGGAAGGTAAAGAATTTACATCGGTTTTTAACATGTTTGAAGATGGTTGTGATAGGCTTTGGTTTGTTGATACAGGATATCTCGATATCCCAGGTGAGTTTATATATATTCGATTGATTGAAATATAGAAGACAAGTACAATAACTATGATACAAAATATTATAAACAGAACAGCTATATTCATAGGTAAGAGGAAAGATGCGGTCATGCGATTATTCACGATATTGCAATTATGGACATGTCGATTTTGATACATAATGCTTTGTTTATAGAAATGTATTTTAAGTGTTGCGACTTATAGCAGTCATTGTTTGACATCAATATTATCTTTTGTATAAAATTTATTCTTAAATGTCTTCTTACTAAAACATTGTATAATTAAATAAATTAAGCTTTTCAGGTGTACGAAAGCAAGTACAACCAGCATCATTGCTACTTTACAATAGTCTTCCAAAACCAAATTTTCAGTTCAGGAAAGATATCAACAGTGCTTTACTCCATAACGGTATCACTAGTGGCAAGTAACTTCAGTACATTTATAAATTATAATAAATAAATAATCAGGGATTAATCACACACAGTCACCTGCGGTCCAAACTAGGATACCCTGTACCTATAGTAGAATTATTTTGTCCGTGCAGTTTGGGTCATAAAACATAGTCCGGCTAGGGCGGTGAGGATGTTGCGTGAGCGCAACGCCATTAACGATAAAAACAAATGAGTCATCGAAGGCAAGTACAAGGCGGCGGGGTGGTATACAAAGGGTGGTGAGACATTGTTAGGAGTCATTTGCACTTACCTGCAAATTATAGTACATTATGTAGAAGAGAAATGTGTTTTTATGTATTCGTTCTCTGAATTTCTTTAGGGACACATTGGCTACTCCTTTGTTTTGTATCAAAACGGCAGAATTTATTCAAAATAATATTTGCACGTGTTGTTGTCAACAATGTGTTAAAATTTTTGACTGAAATAAGAATAGATCCCGAAAAGTTACAAAGTGTTAATTTCTGCCATTCTCGTTAACTTGCTGCGGCGATATGTGGTGTAAGTGTTCGATTTGTGATTTTTTCTTTCATTTTTATCACTAACCCACAAAATGACAAAACTAAATACACTATCGATAACGCTTATCGACAACAATAATGCGATTCACTATGCCCGTCCACAAGGCTCGTGAGTGGAAGAAAGAGCGAAATACTCGCTTCACCGCTACGATTTTTTATGACCCAAGCTGCACGGACAAAATAATTCTACTACATATAGGATCGATAAATATAATATAATAACATAAGTTTAAACATTTTCATATGATTGATACATATCGACGACTCAAATAAGGAGAAAACATATTTATTCCTGATGCGTATATTTGCTCCGTGTAGAAGTCTACATCAAGTCAATGTATTATAAATTTTCAGGACTCCGATCACTATCGGTTGATTTTATATTACCGTGCTCCGAGTCTTACGTATACATTACTGACGACACTACCCGCGACCTCATTGTCTTCTCGCTTCAGGACTTGCGTTTTACGAAAATCAGCCGCGCAAGTAATACGGCTGATTCTTGGAAATTTGTTGTACCACGTATGTCTTTCTTACGATTTTGAATTCGCCATTACTTTGATTAATTTTCTAAAAGACCTCGTCATCTTCATCATCATCATCAGTCTATAGCTGTCCATTGCCACACCAGACATAGGCCTCTCCAATTGCATGCCACTGACCACGATCCTCTGCTTCTTTCATCCAGCTATTGCCATCTACCCTGGATAGATCGTCACTTCACCGATCCTGAGGACGTTTTACCCTACGTTTGCCAGTTCGCGGTCTCCATTCAAGAACACGCTTACTCCAACGGCTATATAGCGGAGTATACGAAGTATTCTTTGCTGGTGCATCTATCATAAATACACATCGATTGAGATAAGCCTACCAAATAATTATATCTTAATCTGCGGCTATCACATAATTATATGTTCCTCTTGTATGCAATGACTATTCCACACCGAACGCACATTGATGTGGGGCATTCATTATTCTTCTTCTTCTTCGTTCCCTCACTGTTGGGGATCGCGACCACATGGGACTTTCCTTCACAATGTTCGATCATAGGTAGCAAGGACCGCATGGTATAGACTACCATCAACCGCTTACTTAACCAGATCTGACCATCTGGCTGGTGTTCTGCCTACGGCGCGCTGCCCTCTATGCGACCTGAAATTATTAGCGTTCCCGGCAGAGGGCAGATGGCCTTTTTTGAATGTTTAGCTCTATTAGGATGGACTCGCTATTTCTCATGGCAGCCTATGATAATCGTAGCATCCTCCGCCACACCCACATTTCTTCACACGGTTCTTCGAATCAAAATTTCGACCACGAAAGCGTTTAAACCAAAATCGCACGGTGCGTTCATTAGCAGTCCCCTCTACAAACGCAACATTGATATTGCGAGCTGTTTTTGCAGTTATAGTTCCGCGTCGGAACTAGTATTAAAAAATCACTCGAATTTTCGAAATACCCATCTTTCTTGTCTAAGCTGAATAAAAAAAACAACTGAAAGTTGATAATTGAATGTTGCACATTTTTTAAAAGAAGCATCTCATAGGTACCATTTGAAAAAAGTTTCACTCAAAAATCTCAAGCCATAGAGGTTCTATGTCCATTGGAAGTACCTATTACAATAGCACGGCAATTTCATTCTTTAATCCCCATTATTTCAGAAGTTCTATGCAAACTAACATTTTCTATTTCTGTTTGTCAGGATTTGAAATACAATTCAGGCTAGAAGTTGAAAAATATAGAAAAAGGCCAAACGAAACATACGAACACTATGTAGATTTTTTAAATTATACAAATCAACTGTATGATCCAAAAAGTGATTCAAGACCCCGTGTAAGTTCTTAACTATTAACAGATAGATCTTTTGGGATAATTTATTTCCATAATCATTGGTCGATCCATATAAAAGAATTACCTCTTTATTATTTCGCCAGTTCTGGTTGGTTAAATTATCTAAGCTCGAATTTTAATTATTATTCTTAATTCAAATATAGTGTTATAGTACAACGGCTCTACCTTTCAAACCGAAACGTAATTCTGCAGGCAGGGTGGTTGTACCGGCCTACTACTGGTAGAGATGCCCTCTAGTACCTAGTATTAGTACCTGCCACTAGTACCTAGGGTGTCTTGAAATTTGAATCAATGATGATTTTTATACGCTTATCTTAAGGATACATTTAACAGCACCTACTATCCAAATTATGAAGGGATGATCTATACGAGAAATTTTGAAGGAAACATTTTGTTATTCACGAATTGGAATCGTAACAAGCTTTACTGTTGGAATATGGATACACCATATGAAGAAGAGAATGTTGATGTGCTCACGAGAATCGGTGAAACTAAATATAGATTTTCAGGTAAAGGTTTAAAAAAGTTAAAATACATTTCAATCCTCAACTTTAAATGTTGTTGCTCACCACAGAAATATGTTGCTTTTTCACAGCTTTAGATGCGGTTGGTAGCGTTTTGCACGGACTAATGCAAAGAACTTTAAATAGCACATCGTCAAAGTTCAATAAAGACGAAAACAATTTTTGGCTTTTCTCGTGAGTATAAGTACAGATTGTTTGAATTCTCATTCGCGNAGAGTACTTAACGGTAACACTTAGAACACTTAAAACACTCAACAAACACCTTAAAATTCTCAATTCGCTTCTTCTGCTTCGCTTCAGGTGATCCGTTCGCTGTTTCGCTTCGAGTAGTTTCGATTACTAACTGACTGCATGCCATCTCTGCAACGTTTTTATAGTCGATACGGCATCCCTAGAATCGTCGAGAACATTCCTCACAAGTCGAGTATTTTTGACGTGTGTTTCCGCTATCTGACAATAGATGGCGTTGTACTTCGCGAGCGTTGTAGATGTTACTAGAATCTTAGATCCTTCGATATTCGTTCAGCTATTCGGCGATAAATGGCGTTACTCTTACCGGTGTAATAATATCACTGAAAACGTGATATATGTATATATTATAATTTTCCAGGACTCCGATCTCTATCAGTTGATTTTATATTACCATGCTCTGAGTCTTACGTATACATTACTGACGACACTACCCGCGACCTCATTGTCTTCTCGCTTCAGGACTTGCGTTTTACGAAAATCAGCCGCGCAAGTAATACGGCTGATTCTTGGAAATTTATGGTGCCACGTATGTTTTTAATATGATTGATTTAATATGATTTAATATAATAAATTTGAATTCATCGTTGCTTAGAATAAGTTTCCAGAAAACCTGTGCAAGCTGTATTTGGGTATACCGAAATTTTGTTCGCTGGTACATTTTTCAAAAATTTTTTTATTGCCTTTGTAGGCAGACTACCATAGGGTCCACCTAATGATCAGTGGTTACCATCGCCCATGGTCGGCAGCAATGCCAGGGGCAGAGCCAAGCCGCTGCCGCTATAAATTGCTATTTTTACAACAAAATTGTTATTTTTATTTAATTCTGAGCATTTTCATATTTATAATCTACCTTTTAAACCTTCTCTGGACTTCCACAAATAATTCAAGACCAAAATTCGCCAATTCAGTCCAGCCGTTCTCGAGTTTTAGCGAGACTAACGAACAGCAATTCACTTTTATATATATACCTAGTCAGGTCATAAATTCTGTCACATGTTTAATGTAAAATAATTGAAACAAGTTTATTCATTATGTAACCATTCATATACCAAAATGAACTTAACAAAACATAGATTCTTATGACACTAAAGTTTATTCAAAATGGCCTCCGTAATTTTGAATACAGGCCTTCAATCTGCGCGGCCAGTCGTCTATCGCAGCACGAACGAGGTCCATGTCAATATCGGCGGCTGCCTTAATCAAGGATGTCTTGAGTGACTCCAAATTGGGATATGGCTTTGAGCACGCCTTTTCCTCCAAGTGTTGCCATATCTTGTAATCTAACGGATTCAAATCTGGACTGGAGGAGGGCCAGTCTTCGTGCCGGATGAAGTCGATTTCACGCGCCGCCAGCCAGTCTTGTGTGCTCTTCGCTCTATGAGCTGGCGCCGAATCTTGTTGGAATACCCAGTGCCTGTTATTGAACATGGTATGAGAAACANCATATGAAGAAGAGAATGTTGATGTGCTCACGAGAATCGGTGAAACTAAATATAGATTTTCAGGTAAAGGTTTAAAAAAGTTAAAATACATTTCAATCCTCAACTTTAAATGTTGTTGCTCACCACAGAAATATGTTGCTTTTTCACAGCTTTAGATGCGGTTGGTAGCGTTTTGCACGGACTAATGCAAAGAACTTTAAAGAGCACGTCGTCAAAGTTCAATGAAGACGAAAACAATTTTTGGCTTTTCTCGTGAGTATAAGTCCAGATTGTTTAAATTCTCATTCGCGAAAGACAGTACTGCTTGAGTTAAGCGGCTTTAAAAGTCCATACAGACCATAAGGTGAATACTGCTCTCAACGCATGCAATAGATTGAAATCTCAACTACGTTCATACATACATAATAGATCAGATGGATAGGTAGACAGAAAAATGTGTATGTATAATATGACTTTGACCTAATAGATCATTAGGTCAAAGTTTAAAATTTTTATTTTATTAAACTTGTAGACAGACGAGCACACGGCCCACCTGATGGTGAGTGGTTACCGTTGCCCATGGACTTTAACAATGCCTGTGGTAGAGCCAAGTCGCTGTCTACCGCTTAATACTCTCCTCAAGCCTCGTTTGAAGAAGGACAGCGCTCGGGAAACACCGTGGAGGGGAGGGCTCATTCCATAGCCGGATACTTTTTTTTTAATTATTTTGGTTATTATTGGTTTTAAATTATACATAAATTAACATTGGCTATCTACACATCATAATCTGCACCTTTATCAATAGCCTTAAATTAATTTCCTCTGATAGTGTTCCATTAGTTTAAATTTCCCTCATTTTTTTTTACAATTTAGAACGAACCTTGATAAGCTGCTGGAAGGATCAAAATGCTCCAAAAGTAACCAGTGCACGGATTATTTGACGCGGAGATCGAACAGTCAAAATTTATTATTTTTAAGTAGATTATCACCAAAATACGTATCTGACAGCGTTATTAGAAATGTTGAAAATATATGGCAGTAAGGATTTTTGTTTTTAATTCAAACAATTTATTATAATACTAGCTTTTGCCCGCGACTTCGTTCGCGTGGAATAGTTCACAAAACTAACACTGAAAGAATTTTTCAAATCGGCCCAGTAGTTCCTGAAATTAGCGCGTTCAAACAAACAAACTCTTCAGCTTTATAATATTATATAGTATAGATACTTTGATTACCTTCAGAGATAGACTAAGCAGCATACCGTATGCGCGGTAAGTGATCAACGTCATTCGTGGATGTCAGTAACTACTGTCTAATTATTCATCGCCGAGGACTCCCTCTTTCTGTCTCATTTGAAGAAAGAGATGCCAAACCGCTTAGAAAACACCATAAAAAAAAATATGTCTAAATATTAAGTGAAGATAAAGTGATGATGAAGTAGTATCGTGATGCGAGGAGAAAGATTAAAGCAGGAGATCATCACAAACAATTCTTTACAACTATGCTATTTGAACGAAATATATGAAACACAAAATAACGGTTTCTTAGATTTATATCTTCATACCCGAAGGACTTTTCAATTAGTGTGCTTCCATGGGCCCTGATAATTGTTTAGCGTGTTGTGAATCCGCAAGGGTCTGTATCACAGTTCCAAAATTCCACTCATTGCTGCCATGGAGCCATTGCGTGGTATATATAAATAGTAGAACAGTCTCTAAGGTAATGTATTTTAAAATTTGGCCCAAAACACTTATAAATGGAATTCGATAATTGGTCAGCACAAAGTCCGACGTTGGGCTCTCTTGTATATTTTCGTCAATTAAAAACAATTCCTTACAAATTGACATATTTCTGTTCTAGAGTCACGGGCATCATGAATTAAAACACTCTGCATTGGGCCTCGTAACATGACCATCAAAAACACAACGGCGTTTGGAATTCGTAGTAGTAATAAAGAAACTGATACAACAATTCAAGGCTTTCATTTTTAAGACATAAACAAAACTACTAGTTCGACTTGGGAGCCATCTTTCTGCCATGAAGCAGCAAAGCGTTGCGGTTTAAAGAGTGAGGCAGCTGTCGTGCTGTAAAAACTGAGATTTAGAACTCATTTCTCAAGGTTGGTGGCGGAATTTAAGTTGCCGATGTCCTTGGGCTCTGGTGACTATTTAACACCAGGAGGGCCGTAAGCCCGTCCACCCGACTAAGCAAAAAAAAAAAATTCCACAAGTTTTTTCGAATCGTATTAAAAGTTAGCACGAAGCACTGGTGAAATTGAACCGCCTCTATTTGCTACTTTTTTTTTACTTGTGGTTCTTTTTTTTGTAATTTTTTATTGCTTGGATGGGTGGACGAGCTCACAGCCCACCTGGTGTTAAAGGGTTACCGGAGCCCATAGACGTTTACAACGTAAATACCATAACCCACCTTGAGATATGAATTCTAAAGTCTCAGTCTTTACAGTATAACGGCTGCCCCACCCTTCAAACCGAATCACATTACCACTTCACAGCAGAAATAGGCAGGGTGGTAGAACCTACCCCTGCGGACTCACAAGAAGTCCTGCCACTCACTTCTACGTCCTACTCACTTGCAGGGGCCTTACGACGATGCACAGCAACCGAATTCTTGTCGAGACATTGTCAACTATGCAGGGAAAATGTAGCGTGATTTGAACAGTAGTGATATAAAGAACACAATAATACTTCGAGAGATGACAACAAAATAATACCTCAGTAAACATCATTCCAGATATATGAGTTTTAAAAAACGTGTCTTCAGTGAAACAACGTCAGGGTCTCCAACGCCGGAAAAGATCAAATGCTGATCAGCATTATGCGGTGATTATATCAAATCAAACTAACTAGCTTTGACAGCAATGAGCAGCAGTTCCAAGATGCCTTGTAAAATGGAAAGTCCTGAGAGCTATTTGACATAAATATAAAAAAATCACCGTTTTATTTCCAGACTAAGCTTTATTAAATTCTATTCAAATTATAAATTTTCTATATATTTCATGGAAATCGGTCCAGCTGTTTTGGAGAATACATACATTTCACACATACCGATATTTAAATTTATAGATTCTGGTGTCACATATTTGACGCCTTATGACCAAATTGTGGCCAAGAGATTTTACAGAGAAGGGGCGAAAGTGTTCTCCAAATTGAAAAAAAAATTCTTCGATCGCTAACCCCCATACCAAGAGTGGCAATTATAATAAACCCTTCCCCCAACCCTACTGATACAAATGCTTATGATGCTTAGTAAGTAATTTGTAGTAAGTACACATTACTATTACTCTAATGATTACGAACAACGAATGCCCCATCTCTCCACTCTTATTTGACTCACAAGTTTAGTACTGGCCAGATTATTTCAGTTAAATAGAGATTTTAATGTGAAAACATTTTTTATTTTTACTTAATATTCAATACAGTTGAAATAAGGCTTGAACATACCTAAAACATTCTCCCCACCTTGGATCATTGGATGAGCGGGCGGCTTACTACCGCTACTATATGGCCTGGTATGGTATTAAAAGTAAAAATCATATACAAAAACTAGGTATGTGGTTTAAATGTCACAATCGCCAGCCAATAATAACTACGAGGCTCACATTCATTACAGTTCTAAAATGACATATGAACCCAAATTTTTTGAACCCAAATTGCATTCAATGATTAAATGTCTCAGTCGCAAATGCTATCTGAGTGGTTGTAGACGTGCTTTTAGAATGTTGTGTTTATTATTAATCCAGTTATTAATACTGCCAGTGTATGATGCTAAACGTAACTTTACATATCAGCATGGTTGGAAACTGTTTAGTTACGATATTGATGGAGTAAAATGTAAGTTAAAATTCTATATATTGGCCAATGTATTTTTTTCTATTTGCAAATTTTTTGCAGCTAAAATTATTACTGGTTTTAAAGCATTTGATGTTTGGAGTTTCTAAATAGGACAATTCAAATTAGAATGCTCTGTTCTTAAAACCGGCATGTGTCAATGCTCAGCAGAAATAGGTAGTTTGGGTACGAATCGTTGGTAGACTAAGTAAGTTGAGAATACCCTATTGGGAAACAATTAACTATTAGCAATTTTGCGTACACTTAAAGTTACTTAGATTATTTACACATGCACATATATTTTTCATTAATTTGGAGTATTCACTAATCTCCGAGCTCTGGTTTTTTATTTTATTTTTTATTGCTTTGATGGGTGGACGAGCGCACAGTCCACCTGGTGTTAAGTGGTTACTGGAGCTCATAGACATCTACGACGTAAATGCGGCATCCACCTTGAGATATAAGTTCTAAGGTCTCAAGTATAGTTACAACGGCTGCCCCATCATTCAAACCGAAACGCACTACTGCTTCACGGCAGAAATAGACAGGGTGGTGGTACCCGCGCGGACTCACAAGAGGTCCTACCACCAGTAAAAACGTTGATATTAATAATGAACTACTGAACGCTGTGAATTTGGAAAAACCAGTACACAGTTTTAATAAGGTAATCATGAGTTTACTATTTGAAATGACGTGTTCGGTGTGTTTTTGTGGTTAAGCGCTTAGAGTTCTTGAATCAAGGTCTTATTTAAAGCTATATTTACACTATATATGACGGTAAGGCCGTGACTGGGGACGGTGTCCACTTAGAGCAATACAAAGCACCAAGCGCCGCAGAGTTCTCGTTGATCCAAGCCGACGAAACGTAAGCACTGAAAAGCAGCTACATACTCGTGGTCAAAGATCTAAAGAGATCTAAAATGCATCCAACAAACTATTAGGTCAACGATGATTGTCGTTAATCAGCCAACGAACAGTTTAAAATTTTATATTTCAGGAATTCCATATACAGTAAACTTTATTAGTAATCTGGATGATAAGGAGCTAATGCTAAGACCATTTCCTAATTCAAAGGAAGGTAAAGAATTAGTATCGGTTTTTAACATGTTTCAAGACAGCTGTTCTAGACTTTGGTTTGTTGATACAGGATACCTCGATATCCCAGGTGAGTTTATATACTCGATTTGATTGCAATATAGAAGTACTAGCGACCCGCCCTCGCTTCGCTTCGGAAACTGCAATTTATTATTGATTTCTCCACTATTTAATGGATGTTATTATACATATAAACCTTCCTCTTCAATCACTCTATCTATTAAAAAAACCGCATCAAAATCCGATGCGTAGTTTTAAAGATTTAAGCATACGTAGAGACAGACAGATATAGGGACAGAGAAAGCGACTTTGTTTTATACTATGTAGTAATGATACAAAGGATTATTAACAAAACAGCCATTTTCATAAGTAAGGGGAAAGATGCAGCCAAGCGATTATCCACGACATTGCATGATATGGACATGTCGATTTTAATACATAATGTTTTGTTTATAGAAATTGTTGTATTGAAATGTTTATAGAAATATATTTTAGGTGCCGCGTCTTATAGTAGTGATTGTTTGACATCAATATAATTTTTTTATTAAAATTTATTCTTAAATGCCTTCTTACTAAAACATATTAGATGATTCAATAAATTAAACTTTTCAGGTGTACGAAAGCAAGTAAAACCAGCATCATTGTTACTCTACCTTAGTTTTTCAACAGCAGATCTGCAGTTTAGGAAAGATATTGACAGTGATTTACTTCATAACGGTATCACTAGTGGCAAGTAACTTCAGTATATTTATAAATTATAATAAATAAATAATCAGGGATTAATCACACGCGATCACCTGAGCCCAAACTAGGATACCCTGTACCAAGGACTGATAAACATAATAACATAAGCTTAAATATTTACATATGATTGATAGTTATTGACTACCCAGATAAGGAGAAAACATATTTGTCCCTGACCCAAATATTTGTCCCATGTAGAAGTCAAACAATCTAACCTTGACCTAAAAGTCAAGAGTGCCAATAGCGTACATTTAATTATACATTTCATAGAAGACGCTTACAATACGAAACAATAAGTAGAAATACAAAACAGGAATCCTAGAAACATGATATCTTATACCTTTAAACGAGCAATTCTTGTGTATTAATATATATCTATATAATCTGAATCTCGGAAAGATTTTCATAGAATTTAGTAAACAGGGGATTTCGGGGGTGATAAATCGATCTAGCTGCGATTTATTTTCAGAAAATGTTGTTTTATTCGTGTTCTCAACAATCAATCTTTCCGACATCTATTGGCGAATAATAATACTATTTTTCTTAATTGAGGGCAACTAACCGCCTTAAAGACACAACAAGATGGCGTAATCAAAAAAAAAAAAACTCATCGTCTAGAGTATTATAAACACGAAAGTTTGTAAGAATGTATAAATGAATATTTGTTACTCTTTCACGCAAAGACTACTGAATGGATTTTGATGACAATATATAATAATATAGCTTACACATCAAAATAGCACATAGACTATAATTTATATGGATATAGTGTTAATTAACCAATATATAACGATGAAGGTCAAGTGAGTGGGAAAAAAATCTGCCATCTGCGAACTATCCTGGCATGCAAAAACTATTAAAGCTACACAATTTATATAATGTGTAGTGGAAATGTTTGTCTAAAATAGGCCTACAAAAAAGCATGCGACAGCATATTTATATCTTTTAGGTATTTTTTTATTGCATAGATTGGTGGATGAGTTCGCAGCCCACCTGGTGTTAAGTGGTTAACAGGCCCATAGACCTCTACAACGTAAATGCCGCCACCTACCTTGAGATATGAGTTCTAAGGTCTCAGTATAGTTACAACAGCTGCCCCACTCTTCAAACCGAAACGCATTACTGCTTCACGGCAGAAATGGGATGGGTGATGGTACCTACCCGTGCAGACTCACAAGAGGTACCACCAGAAATTACGCAAATTATGATTTTTCGGCCTTGATTTTTATTACACGATGCTATTCCTTTACCTTGGAAGTCAATCGTGAACATTTGTCAAGTACGTATTTCATTAGAAAAATTAGTACTTGCCTGCGGGATTCGAACACGATACGAATGCACCGGACGACTTATCTTTTAGGCCACGACGACCACAATTATATCTTATTATAACTATAACTTCAACTATATCAACTATATTGACTATAGTCATATCAGTTAGGTTGCATTATTTACTAAGTTAATGTTTTACTCTCACAGGCATACAGAGTTCAAAAGGTTACATACCATTCGTTTACAAGATATCACTGAGGACTTGGACATAATTAATATAATTTTTCAGGACTCCGATCTCTATCGGTTGATTTTATATTCCCGTGCGCCGAGTCATACGTATACATTACTGACGACACTACCCGCGACCTCATTGTCTTCTCGCTTCAGGACATGCGTTTTACGAAAATCAGCCGCGCAAGTAATACGGCTGATTCTTGGAAATTTATTGTGCCACGTATGTCTTTTTATATGATTTTGTATTCATTGTTACTTAGAATAAGTTTCCAGAAAACCTATGTAAGTTGTAATTGTGTATACCGAAATTCTGCTTGATGGTACATATTTCATACATAAATACACGTCGATTGAGGCAAGCCTATTGGAACGAAGTTCCTTATCGCGCGTTGTGAAAGGGGGCTAGACGGAAAAAATTCTTACGAAAAGTTGTCACGACACTTTTAAGATCCGCCATTCTGACCAATCAACGTGTAGGCGCTTATCGCGTGACATTGCTCTTATCCGATTGGTCCGCGTAATGAGTACAGTTTCTCGAGATAGCGTTTCAACAATAGTAATTTAGTTCATAGTATTGTTTTTTTCTTCTTCATAATGCCGTAATTTATTATTATAACTTAAAAAAAAATTACAATTCCTTCACTAATTAATCGAAAGGAACTTCGTTCCATCCGGGTGTCCCTTGACACCTCTGAAGTTTTTTTTATAGTTTAATTCTGTCAGTATTGTATTTTCCTCTTGTATGCGATGACTATTCTATACCGAACGCACATTGATGTAGATCATCCACTTTTAAGCTACGGGAAATGCTTGTCAATAATAATAACAATAAGGAACGAATATAACAAAGAAATGTAAAGAACTTACATTGTACATACTGCAAACTCCCATTCAGTTAGGTCATCGGAGAATTTAATGCTGAAGTTTCCGGCGCACGGGACGTCATTTTATGACCATTCCTTTACGGTTGAAGCAGTCCGTTTATGGAATGCACTACCCTTAAGCATCAAACAATCGTCCTCGCCGGAAATTTTCAAGTTCAGATTAAAATCGCACTACCTTGCACAATAATATGGCTCCTACGATATAACTGTACAAGTTGCTACTTATTTTGTATTTACTGGTACATATTTTTAGTATTTATTTGTATTTAATCGTATGTAAGTATATCTTATATTGTATTTATTTTTCACATGTGTATATAAGTATATATTTTTATTTAAGCTTATTAAGATATAGCACCGTCCAGTTTGCTTATTCCTCTCCCTGCAAGGTTGCCTGGAAGAGATCGCTTTCAGCGATAAGGCCGCCAATTTATGTCACAGTCTATTATTTGTTTTAAATGCTTACTCTGTACATGTGGTGTTAAATAAAGAGTTATATTATTATTATTGTAATTAGTTAAAGGTTGCCTCTGAGCACACATGCCCGTGGTAAATATTAGCATTAAAAAATAAAAGTTTCCGTTCTCCACGTGGCACTAAGTTGATATATTGATTATTGTATTGCGATTGATTTTCTATCAAAAAACTGGATTTCAGGAATATGCCGAGAAATGTCAGCAGCGCCGACTTACGCACATTGCATCAAGTTTCCCTACCTCCATAATAATGTATTTCAGATCTTTTTTGCAAACTAATTCTTTCTATTTTTCTGGTTAGAGTTTGAAACACAATACAGGCTAGAAGTTGAAAAATATAGAAAAAGGCCAAATGAAACATACGAACACTATGTGGATTTTTTAAATTCTACAAATCAACTGTATGATCCAAGCAGTGATTCAAGACCTCGTGTAAGTTCTTAACTGTTAAGAGACAAGTTTTTTGAGATTAAGATGTAAAATATTGGTGGTAGGACCTCTTGTGAGTCAGTACGCGTAGGTACCACCACCTATTTCAGCCGTGAAGTAGTAATATGTTTCTGTTTGAAGGGTCCGATGTAACTATACTTGAGACCTTAGAACTTATATCTCGAGATGGGTGGCGCATTTACTTTGTAGATGTCTATGGGCTTCAGTAACCCCTTAATAGCAGGTGGGCTGTGAGCTCGTCCAACAATTCAGGCGATAACAAAAATTACCTCTTTATTATTTCGCAAGATCTGGTTGGTTAAATTATCTAGACTCGATCGAATTTAATTTCAATTATTATTCTTAGTTCAACTAAGTTACTGTGATAGTACAACGACTGTCCTACCCTTCAAACCGAATTTTATTTTTGCTTCACGGCAAAAATAGACAAGATGTTTGTACTTACCTATGCGTGCTCACAAGACCGCATACCAACACGAGGACGTTTTAAAAATTGACTCAATGATAATATTTTTTATGCTTATCTTAAGGATACATTTAAAAACACCTACTACCCAAATTATGAAGGGATGATCTATACGAGAACTTATGAAGGTAATATTTTGTTATTCACGGATGGGAATCGGAACAAGCTTTACTGTTGGAATATGGATACACCATATGAAGAAGAAAATGTTGATTTGCTCACGACAATCGATGAGACTAAATATAGATTTTCAGGTAAAGGTCTAAAGAAGTTAAAATACAATTCAATTCTCAGATTTCGATGTTGTTGCTCACTGACAATTTTTGCAGCTTTAGATGCGTCGGGTAGCGTTTTGCACGGACTAATACAAAGAACTTTAAATAATACGTCGTCAAAGTTCAATGAAGACGAAAACAATTTTTGGCTTTTCTCGTGAGTATAAGTTCGGATTGTTTGATTTCTCATTCGCGAAGGTGAGACGAGCTTACAGTACTACTTAAGCTTAGCGGCTTTAGATGTTTTTATAGAGTCCAGAAGGTGAATACTGCTCTCGACGCTTGCAATAGATTGAAAACTCAACTGCTTTCTACTTAATAAATCAGATAGTTAGGTAGACAGGAAAATATAATGTGAAAATACCATTATTACCACTACTTTTTGGGGGGATGTTAGAGAAGATAGTTAAAAGTTGGGTATCTTCTGATTAGCGATACCAAGTCACCAATGCTAATTTATAAAGTTCCGTGTAGTTTTTTTTTTTAATATCTCTCATCTATCTATCTCTATAGCCTAAAAGCCATGTCTCATAACCCTAACCGTGGAAAATCCTGCGCCGGGGGATCTTGTATAATGATAGTGTGTCTAGCTGTTAATTGGAAGTAGTTTATACACCTACGCCAATTACTTAGTAAGTGGACAGGGGTTTCTGCTTCAAATCAACGAATAGCAATTGAGAGTTCGACTAAAACGCTTTAGTTCTCATTACGATAAATATGGACTACGATTTTTTCACCCCGATGGAAGTTAAAGACTTGATCAAAGACCTACGTCCTCGCAAGGTTCCCGGTTCCGACGATATATCTAACGGCGTTATTAAACTTCTACCCGTCCAACTCATCGTGATGTTGGCATCTATTTTCAATGCCGCTATGGCGAACTGTATCTTTCCCGCGGTGTGGAAAGAAGCGGACGTTATCGGCATACATAAACCCGGTAAACCAAAAAATCATCCGACGAGCTACCGCTCGATTCTCCTGCCTTCTCATGTCTCTGGGCAAACTATATGAGCGTCTGCTCTACAAACGCCTCAGAGACTTCCTCTCATCCAAGGGGATTCTCATCGATGAACAATTCGGATTCCGTGCAAATCACTCATGCGTACAACAGGTGCACCGCCTCACGGAGCACATTCTCGTAGGGCTTAACCGACCATAAACAATCTACACGGGAGCCCTCTTCTTCGACGTCGCAAAAGCGTTCGACAAAGTCTGGCACAACGGTTTGATTTTCAAACTTTTCAACATGGGCGTACCGGACAGTCTCGTGCTCATCATACGGGACTTTTTGTCTAACCGCGCTTTTCGATATCGAGTAGAGGGAATCCGCTCCTCCCCGCGACCACTCACGGCTGGAGTCCCGCAAGGCTCCATTCTTTCTCCGCTCCTATTTAGTTTATTTATCAATGATATTCCCCGGTCGCCGCCAACCCAGCTAGCCTTATTCGCTGACGACACAACCGTTTACTACTCAAGTAGAAACAAGTCCCTAATCGCGAGTAAACCCCAGAGTGCAGCCTTAACCCTCGGATAGTGGTTCCGAAAATGGCGCATAGACATTAACCCAGCGAAAAGCACAGCAGTGTTATTTCAAAGGGGAAACTCACCGCTTATTTCCTCCCGCATTAGGAGGAGAAATATCACACCCCCGATCACCCTCTTCGGCCAACCTATACCCTGGGCCAGGAAGGTCAAGTACCTGGGAGTCATCCTGGATGCATCCATGATATTCCGCCGTCATATAAAAACAGTCCGCGACATTGCCGCATTTATTTTCGGCAGGCTCTATCCCATGATCTGTAAGCGGAGTAAAATGTCCCTTCGGAACAAGGTGACACTTTACAAAACTTGCATAAGGCCCGTCATGACTTACGCGAGTGTGGTGTTCGCTCACGCGGCCCGCACACACATAGACAGCCTCCAATCCCTACAATCCTGCTTTTGCAGGTTAGCCGTCGGAGCTCCGTGGTTCGTCTTACACGATGACCTGAGCCTCGAATCGATCAGCAACCACATGAAGTCAGTGTCGGAACGTTACTTCGATAAGGCTATGCGTCATGATAATCGCCTTATCGTTGCCGCCGCTGACTACTCCCCGAATCCTGATCACGCAGGAGCAAGTCACCGTCGTCGCCCTAGACACGTCCTTACGGATCCATCAGATCCAATAACTCTTGTATTAGATACCTTCAGCTCTAACACTAGGAGCAGGCTGAGGAACCCCGGTAACTGTACTTGTCGAACTCGACAAAGAGGTCGACGTGCAACCTAACCCATGCATCAGCCCGCTGAGTTTCTCGCCGGCTCTTCTCAGTGGGTCGCGATTCCGATCCGGTAGTAGATTCATTCGCGAAGCAATTGCTCTTGAGTTGTTAGGTCTCCTTCGGAGGCGCTCGGGCAGTTGTTAGCAAATCCCACACCCCCTGGCTGAGCCTTTGCTCGCCCACCTGTCCTGGTGAAGCTGGAAAGGCCTCCGGGCCAGCAGTAATCTTTCAATCATAAAAAAAATAAAAAATTTATTACACTTAAAATCTTGTTCATCGCGGGTTTTAAACAATAGAGGATATATACATCTACATCTACATCTACATTTACATTATAATCTGCAGACTATATCCGTAGCCTTAAATTAACTTCCTCTGATATTGTTTCATTAGTTTTACTGTAATTTTTCTACATTTTTTTGTACAACTTAGAAAGATCATTAAGGAGCTGCTGGAGGGATCAAAATGCTCAGAGAGCAACCAGTGCACGGATTACCTGACGCGGAGAACGGAGAGTCAATCATTATTATTTATCAAAAAAATATCACCGAAATACGTAACCGATACCGTCGTTAGAAAGTTTGAAAAAATATGGAAGTAAGGATTGTTCGTTTTTTTATTTCAGCGAATATATTTAAAATAAATGATTGGCTTCAAAGGTAGGCTAAGCACAGGGCACATCTGATGGTAAGTGATCAACGTCGTTTATGGAAGTCAGCAATCACTGTCAAACTATTCGTGGCCGCGGACTCCTCCCTTCCTGTCTCAATTGAAGAAAGAGATGCCGAACCACTTAGAAAACACCATGACACAAAATACGTTTGGAAATTAAGTGCCAACTAAGTGCTGATGAAGTGATATCGTAATGCGATGAGAAAACTGTAATCGCGTGTTTATCACAAAGAATTCTTTACTATTCTGCAATTTGAACTAATAATAAAAAAAAAACAAATTTAATCGGTTTCTTAATCTTCTTCTTTCTTCATACCCGAAGAACTTTTCAGTTAGTTTGTTATTATAATGCAATTGTGATGGCGATCTTGACTCAAGTTAGGCTGATACTAATTACATTATTTATTCCATAAGCCCTGACAATTGTTTAGCATGTTGTGAATGCGCAAGGGTCTGTATCACAATTACACTCATTGCTGCCATGAAGCCATTGTGTGGTATATTGAAATGACAGAACAGCCTTTATCGAAGCGTATTTTTAAATTTTATCCAGAACTAAGTTTTTTTTTTTTTTATAGCTTAGATCGGTAGACGAGCTCACAGCCCACCTGGTATTAAGTGGTTACTGGAACCCATAGACATCTACAACATAAATGCGCCACCCATCTTCAAATATAAGTTCTAAGGTCTCAGTAAAGTTACAAAGGCTACCCCACCCTTCAAACTGAAACGCATTACTGCTTCACGGCAAAAATAGGCGGGGCGGTGGTACCTACCCGTGCGGACTCACAAGAGGTCTTATCACCAGTAAGTTTTCTTTAAATGGACTTCGAAAAGTGGTCAGCACGAAGTCCAACGTGGGCTCTGTTTAATATTTTCGTCAATTAGAAACAATTCGCTAACGAATTTTTGGAATATATTTTTTCAGTGATTGTCATATTTCTGTTCTAGTGTCACGGGCATCATGAATTAGGACACTCTACATAGAGACTCGAAACGAGACCNGTCTTATCACCAGTAAGTTTTCTTTAAATGGACTTCGAAAAGTGGTCAGCACGAAGTCCAACGTGGGCTCTGTTTAATATTTTCGTCAATTAGAAACAATTCGCTAACGAATTTTTGGAATATATTTTTTCAGTGATTGTCATATTTCTGTTCTAGTGTCACGGGCATCATGAATTAGGACACTCTACATAGAGACTCGAAACGAGACCTTCAAAAACACAACGGCATTTTGGAATTTGTAGTAGTAATAAATAAACTAATAGAACAATACAAGACTTTTATTTTTGAGACATAAACAAAAATGTATAATAAGTATTTATTACCACAAGTCGTCGTGGCCTAAAGGATAATAAAGACGTCCGGTGCATTCGTATCTAGCGACGCATCGGTGTCCGAACCCTGCTAGCTAGTATCAATTTTCTAATGTAACACGTACTTAACAAATGTTCGCGATTGACTTCCACGCGGAATAGTATCGTGTAGCAAAAAAAACCCAGCAAAATTATAATTAGCGTAATTACTGGTGGTAGATAGGACGTCGTGTGTAAAAACTGAGACCTAAGAACTCATAATCTCAAGGTAGGTGGCGGCATTTACGTTGTAGACGTCTATGGGTTCTGATAACTTAACACCAAGTGGGCCGTGAGCTCGTTCACCCAATTAAGCAATAAAAATAACAAATAACAAAGCAATAATGTGTACTACTGTACTTAGTATATAAATATACATACGTATGTATATATGAGCAGAGGTTGATTGTATGGCACACATTCGCGCTCACGACTAGATCGTGTGCGGACGTGCTTTCCGATCTGTCGTTCGCTTTGCGCTCTGCGTATCGTAAAGTCAGTTTGTACGTGACAGTGTAGTGTTTGTGATACCGTATACCAACTGTCTTTTTCAAGACAAAAAAGATCGCTACGATCAGGCTTCCTGTGCCACTCACAGCCTAGCGATCTTCCCAAACCCTCTCATACCCCGCTGACTGTCGTTTTCACGACATAGGCACTCCCCCTCCCTACTATCTTGCTGGCTAGTACAGCGCAGGGAGGTTCTCCCAAACCAGGGGACTCGCCTTTCGGCGAGTTGAACAAAAGTCCCGGGGCCGCCCCCCCAGGCGAAAACATCGAAGATGGATGAAGAAATGGTAGGATTTTTTGGGTCACTTCGGGAGAAGTACCCAAATCTCACGGCTGAATTCGCAGCCTATAGGGCCACTCACGTGAACCCCTCCCCCCCGTGTCCCTCGCCGCGTCGCTTAAAGCCTCGCTGGCATGTCTCGCCCCCGTAACAAGTTCGAGCGCACGTTCCCACGTAGCGACTCATGAAGCGCCTAGCGCTCCCCCGTCCCCGCGCCCGCGTCGATTACGTCATTTTCGTCCGTCGCGACCTCATTAGTTTCAAGCTCAGGCTCCGATACCAAATCGGAGATGGACTTCAACTCCGCGTCCAGTCCTCAGCCCGGAACCTCGGATGGGTTCCAAACCGTCTCGCGCGGTAAAAAGCATACCCGCGTCGTGGAGTCCCGGAGCTCCACGACCAAGCAAACCAAATCCGCGACCGCCTCCCGTCCGCAGGTAGTCGTGACACCGGAGTCGGACTCCGCTCGCCGCGTAACTCCACCGCCGCGTCCCAAACCCGCACCCGCAGCACATAAAATCGTTGTCCCGCCCCCGCTGATACTCCAGGAATCAGGTTGGAACCGCGTTTCCCAGGCCCTTCAGGCCAATAAAATCAATTATACCCATGCGCGTAACGTCTTGCATGGGATGCAGATCAAGGTCGCAACGCCGGGCGACCATAGGGCCCTCTCCGCCTACCTCCGAAAGGAGAACATAGGTTTCCACACCTATGCTCTTCAGGAGGACCGCGAACTACACGTAATAATACGCGGTGTCCCGAAGGAGCTCGACATCGAGTACATTAAGGAGGATCTGGCCGCTCAGTTCCTCCCGTTAGTTAGTGTGCACCGGATGCATAGTGGTCGGGGCAAGCAGCCCTATAATATGATTTTGGTCGCACTCGAACCCACCCCGGAGGCCAAAAAGAAGATCGCATGTCTCTCGACAATTTGCGGCCTATCCGGGGTCTTCACCGAAGCCCCCCATAAACGTGGCACTCCCGGGCAGTGCTACAGATGCCAACTTTATGGCCACTCTGCGCGTAATTGCCACGCGCGTCCCCGTTGCTTGAAGTGCCTCGGCGATCACGCAACAACCGATTGCTCGCGAGTTAGGGAAACCGCGACTGAACCCCCAATTTGTGTCCTATGCCTTAAGCAAGGGCGCCCCGCGAATTACCGTGGATGTTCTAGGGCTCCGCGTAAACGTCCGAATCATCCAGTCCCCCGAACCATCGGCCCAAAGACTTCGGCGCCTTCAGTGCCGAAACCCGCCTTCGTGCCGGCTGCGATTCCCACCGTCTCGGCGTGGAAAAAACCACTGCCGTTTACGAAGGCGGGAACGCAAACCGCACCCCAGCCCCGGCTCGCGACACGCCCCGCGCCCCAGCCCCTGCTCGTACCTCGCTCCGCGCCCGCGTTCCGTCCCCCGCAACCCTCTGCTGTCAACGACTTCGCGCTCGTGCGCGACTTCGTCACCGCGGTCAACTTCGACCGTCTGCAATCATTCGCAGACGCTATTCGTAGGTCGGTAACCCCCGAACAGTGGCTCGCAGCCGCGTTTGACCACATGGACGTATACGAGTCCGTGTCCCGTACTTTATAAATCTTTACCGGTAATCAATGGCGTGAAACGGTAGAGAAAAACCATTTTCCCTTACGTTAGCATTCTACAATGATAACGGACTCGCGAGGCAAGGCGATCAAATTTTCGAATTCCTCCGCGACAATCTTGTAGATATTTTGTTAGTGCAGGAGACCTGCCTGAAGCCCTCGCGTCGTGACCCAAAAGTCGCGAATTACCTCATGGTTAGGAATGACAGACTCACCGCCTCCAAAGGCGGGACTGCTATTTACTATAGGCGGGCCCTGCACGATGTCCCTCTCGATACTCCCTCGCTCTCACATATCGAGGCGTCAGTGTGCCGTATCTCGCTGACGGGACACCAGCCGATCGTCATCGCATCCGTATATCTCCCCCCGGACAAGCCCCTCCTGAGCAGTGACATCGAGTCACTGTTCGGCATGGGAAACTCTGTCATCCTGGCAGGCGATTTAAATTGCCACCACACTAGGTGGAACTGCCATCGTACAAATGTTAACGGTAGGCGTCTCGACGCATTTATAGACGACCTCACCTTTGAAGTAGTCGGTCCCCCAACTTCAACATGTTATCCGTATAACAAACATCGCGCTCCGTCCGAGCACTATAGACCTGGCACTGCTTAGGAACGTAACTTTGCGCTTGCGTTCCATCGAAGCACTGTCAGAGCTCGACTCAGACCACCGACCTGTCGTTATGCAGCTCGGTCGCCCTCACAACCCAGTCACTGTTACGAGGACCATGGTGGATTGGAATAAGCTAAGCACCTGCTTAGCCGAAGCCGCTCCACCAATCCTCCCTTACGGCCCGGATTCGAATCTATCCCCTGAGGACACCGTCGAGTCCATAAACATCATTACCGATCACATCTCTTCCGCGATCATTAGATCTTCCAAAGAAGTGGATGTGGAGGATAGCTCCTACCGCATCAGACTATAACTCGAACTTAGGAATCTCTTAAGAGTTAGGAACGCGGCAATCCGGGCCTACGATCGTCTTCCTACGCATTCAAACCAGATTCGGATGCGTCGTCTACAACGCGAAGTCAAATCCCGCCTAAGCGACGCCCGTAACGAGAATTGGCATGGCTATTTAGAACAACTCGCGCTCTCTCACCAAGTATACTGGCGACTAGCTAGGACTCTCAAATCCGAAACTACCGCTACTATGCCTCCCCTCGTACGCCCTTCAGGCCAACCACCAGCATTCGATGACGATGACAAGGCTGAGCTGTTGGCCGATGTACTGCAAGAGCAGTGCACCACCAGCACTCAATACGCGGACCCCGAACACACCGAGTTAGTCGACAGGGAGGTCGAGCACAGAGCTTCCCTGCCGCCCTCGGACGCGTTACCCCACATTACCACTGACGAAGTTAGAGACGCGATCCAGAACGTCCAACCAAGGAAGGCACCCGGCTCCGACAGCATCCGCAACCGCATTTTAAATGCCGCTATGACACACTGCATCTTTCCCGCGGTGTGGAAAGAAGCGGTCGTTATCTACTGTACTATACTATCCACATTATGTATACTTACATAATCCGGGCAAACCGAGAAACGAAACCTCTAGTTACCGTCCGATTAGTCTCCTCCCTACTATAGGAAAAATTTACGAACGGCTATTTCGTAAACGCCTCTGGGATTTCGTTACCGCGAATAAAATTCTCTTCATCAATTTGCGTTGCGACCGTAGATAGTGGACGTCTCCGTGGTCGTTGCAGCATTATCGTTTCTTTTAAGTTTAAATTTGTTAATTTTAAATTGTGATTTGTCGTTTTCAATTCATCGGTGGCTCCATGTTCTTCCTTAACGTTTTTAACGGCTGACTCCGCATTTTGGGCGGTGTAACAGAGATAGAAGCTTGGTAAGATACGCCTTAGCTTTCTTATTGTGACTGCCTCTCGCTTGAGCCTGCCTGTGGGTGCTTGTTTGCTTGACACGCGTGTGCGTTTTGAGTGTATCGAGCCGAAGAAGTTATAAACATTCAAAAAAGCACTCGGGTGGCCGGGCGTGAACTGGCGTCGCTGGACCTGCGTTTGGTCGTCGCCCTGTTGCTTCAACAATTAACTGAACTGACTTGCTAAATTATACATTGCCTTCATATTACTTGGAATCTAAGCTCGTAATTTATAATTCATTATGGATGTAATAAAGTGGTCAATACTCGTGACAATAAGAAGTCAACTTTGGTGTGTACGGTGTGTAGAAATTATTATCATATCGGCTGTGTTCTTCCTGCAAAAAAGGGTTGGACGCCGGACTCTGAATTTAAGTCTACATGGATATGTCTTAATTGTGCGACTAAATCACGTACTGTTAATGATGAAACTCCTGTCCGTGGCAATGTGAGGCCTCGAGCACCTGATACATCCAATGTTACGATGAGACCGTTGCGTGCTGGATCCAGGGAACGTGAGGGACCTGAATTACAGGTTGTCCCTTTAGAACAGGTCAGGAGTATAGTGCGCGCGGAAGTCCAGGAAGCTGTTGCTTGTGTCAGGGACACTATTCTTGAACTCAAGAGTTAAATCTCAACTCTTCGTGATAGTGTCTCCTTCATTAGTGACAAGTATGAAGCCATATCAAAAAGATTTCTTGAGTTTAATGACCATCTGAAAGTTATTCCAACACTCAAAAACGAGCTCAGTATACTGGATTCAAGAATGCAATCCATTGATTCTCAATTCAACTTAAAACAGCAGTGGAGCAGGAGATCTAATATAGAAATTCTGGGTATCCCCGAAAGGAAAGGCGAAAATCTAATAGAATTGGTCTCGAAAATTGCCGAGAGGGCGGGTTTTGCCTTGAATCCTCAGATAGACATCGATTTTGTTACAAGGGTTGCGCCGATGGACAGAAGCAGTAGCAGATTTAAGCCAGTTATTCTTAGATTTGTATCCCGGTATAGGAAGGATAACATGTTGGCTAAATTGCGGAGGTTGAAGGAATTGAAATCTTCTGATATTGGATTCCCACATGATTCATCTAGGCTTTATTTTAATGACCACCTCACGAAAAACAATAAACTTTTGTTAAAAAACGTAAAAAATATAGCCAAGGAAAAAATTTACAAATACGTGTGGGTACGTAATTTTGTGTAATAATTTTTAAACGGTGTTAGTCCACCAGTCGTGATTGCTTCCCAAGATGATTTAAAAAAAATTATATAGGTGTTTTCCTTATTATTATATTCATTATTTTTAAAGCACATGCTATTTTTTGTAATGTAAAATATATCATAATTTTGTTTTTTTCTTTTCAAAAGTTGATGATCGGACTATTTCAGGTTTTTGAGAAACTTTTAAATGTTTTTTTAAGTATTTTAATAACATTATTATGTAAGGCTTGTTATGATATAGCAATACACTTATTGTTTAGCATTGGAGAATTTTTTATATTGTTCGTTTGGAACTTTTACTCCTGGGATGGGTGTTTGACTAATGTTGAGATCTATATTCTCGTATGTGTAGGTACTTATGTATTGACATGTCAATTATTATGCTGTGGTTTGAGCCGTGGACTATTAATACTGTTGGTTAATTATTTATATGATTTATTTTTTTCTCTCTCTCTCTAATGACTAATTTAAAGATTTTTTACCAGAACGTTTGTGGTTTACGTAGTAAAACTATTTTGTTTTATAGAAACATTCCTTTATGTGATAATGATATTATATGTCTTAGTGAGACATGGTTAATGCCGGGTATTTATGACTCGGAGTTGTTTGATGAGCGTTTTGTTGTTTACCGTTGCGATCGGAACTATAACTCTCGAAATGATTCTTTGGGTGGCGGGGTACTTATTGCTGTGCGTAGAGGAATTACCGTATTTAATTTAACCTGTCGCCCTTCCAACAGAAACCGATCAGCTGATATTATTTCGACAAAAATAAATATTAAGCACAATAATGTTAGTAAACTTCTCCATCTTAACTGTTGATATTTTCCTCAATGTTCCTCTTAGTTTGAAGATGAAGTTGGTTTTTTTGAGGATATTTCTGACACAATTATTACTAATCCGGGTGACGAATTTTTGTGCGTCAGCGATTTCAATATAAGGAATGCTTCTTGGGAGCTGATCGGTGTTGGTGGACCTTCTAGACTCTTGAATGGTGATCGGTGGGACTCACTAGTCTTTAAAAGATTAGTCTTTCTAATTTTGTAGCTTTTAATAGTTTTAAACAATTTAATTCGATTTCTAATATAAATAAAAGATGCTTAGATTTATTAATAAGTAATTGTGCTTGTAAGGTTGTTCGTTCGTCCCTTCCTCTTGTATCTGAGGATAATCATCATCCAGCTCTAGACATTCAGATTCAGGGGTTAGACGTGAGACCCCTACGTTCTCCTGGCCGGTCCATATTGCTTTTCCATCTACGTTCGCCTGGCCGGTCCATATTGCTTTTCCATAAAAGTGACTACTCTATCATTAACGAGGAACTTTCAAAAATTGATTGGAAACAATCATTTATGAATTTAGATGTCGAAATGGCCGTGAGCAAGCTTCATGAAGTCTTAGACAAAATTATTTCTGATAATGTGCCTGTGAAGGTCGTAAGAGGTAACTCCAATTTCCCTTACTGGTACTCCTCTGCTTTTATTAAGTTGATTAAAGAAAAAAGAAAATTTCATAGGAAATGGAAATGTTATGGTCGATTGGCCGACTATTCAAGTTTTTCTGTTCTTCGTGAAAGACAAAAAGCCTTAAAAATTTGCTGTTACAATGCATACATAACAAAATGTGAGGATGATATCTTGAAGTGTAGTAAGCAGTTTTGGAGATTTGTTAAATCCAAGAGGAGTGCTGGGGATTTTCCTGACGAATTGTTCTTAAATGATAGGTGCTCACCTGATGGTTCTGAAATATGTAATTTATTTAATTTTCATTTTGGTTCTGCCTTTTTAACTAACAATACACCTTTAGCATCATCGTTAAGTTATACCCCTGCCTCTTACGACCTTAACTGTGTAGATATTTCTTTCTTTTTTATTTCGGTGGGTAAAGTCAAACAATATTTGAAAAATCTTGATATTTCCAAGAGTGCTGGTCCGGATGGTATTCCGCCTGTTTTTTTGCGACAGTGTTACGCTCAAATGTGTTACCCTTTGCATCTTCTTTTTAATCTATCATTATCAACTGGTGTTATGCCCCGTATTTGGAAGCGATCGTTCGTGGTGCCAGTCTTTAAGAGCGGTGATAAGCATAACATACCTAACTACAGACCAATTTCTAAAATTTGTGCCATCCCTAAGATGTTTGAACGTATAGTTTATGATTTTTTAATTTCTTTGATTAGGCCTCATATTATAGAGCAGCAACATGGTTTTATAAGCCATAGATCTACTGAGACAAACCTCTGTGAGTTTTTGGATTATGTATTGAACGCCATGGAGGATGGCCATCAGTATGATGTGGTGTACACGGATTATTCCAAAGCGTTCGATCGAATAAGTTTTAACATTTTGATTGAGAAATTGCATGGACTTGGGTCCACGGTGATTTGCTGCGATGGCTTGAGTCTAATGTTAGAGATCGCAGTCAGGCTGTGACTTTCAATGGTTTTTGTTCTTCATTTGCACCTGTTCCCTCGGAGTTCCTCAGGGCTCTCATCTCGGTTCTATGTTATTTAATATATATGTCAATGACGTTTCAAATGTTTTCAAGAAATCCAAATTCATTATGTACGCCGATGACAAAAAGTATATAAAGTTATAATGTCCTTAAATGAATGTTTGGAATTACAGGATGATTTGAACAACTTATTTGTTTACTGTCAAAATAACTTACTCACAGTGAATACTAACAAGTGTATTATTATAACATTCTCACGAGGTAGATCGAAAATCTTGTATGACTATTCTATTAATGGTCAAACCTTGGTACGCACCACAGCTGTTCCTGATTTGGGTATTTATTCGGATTCCAGTTTGATTTTTGATGTTCATGTTAATGAAATAGTAAATAAGGCTTTTCGAATGTTAGGCTTCATACTTAGAGTTGGTAAAAACTTTAAAAGACCATCTACTCTGATTCTGTTAACAACAGTTTTGTACGGTCTATATTGGAATATGGCTCCGTTACATGGAATCCCCAATATAATATTTATATTGAGCGACTAGAAAGAGTCCAAAAAAAGTTTTTTAAGCATCTTTTATACCATTGTCGTCGCTTTAATTCTCCAGAAGGAACCGACAGAATTTATCTCTCTGGTCGATCGTAGGCTACTGAGGGATCAAATGTTTTTATATAAAATAATAAATAATGAAATTGATTCTAGCTATCTTCTTTCCAAAATTTCATTTAAATGTAGTCGTATTTCCGCGCGTTCTAAACAGATCTTCCACATGTCCACGGCTCGAACAAAATATGCTTCTAATTCTTTTGTCCGTAGATCTTGTAAGTTGTATGATGCTAAGTTCTCTAATGCTGACATCTTTTGCTTGTCACTTGTAGCATATAGAAAAGCTATCTTAAAATATTTATAAGGTGATTTAGTCCGATGAGTATTATAGTTTTATAGTGTTAGTTGATGTATAAAATAATATGTGCGTATTGTGTTGCTTTTGTTTTTTTGTAATTTATATTTTTAAATTTCTCTTCTCTGTTCACTTTCTACATATATGTAATTTTGATTGTGGAAACATATTTGGTTATTGTATTAGTTATATTTTTTAACATATTATATGTTTGTGTTGTACTGTTTGTTTCCCAAATAAATAAATAAATCAATAAATAAATAAATAGATGAACAGTTCGGATTTCGCGCAAAACACTCGTGCATACAACAAGTGCACCGCCTCACGGAGCACATCCTAATAGGGCTAAATAGGCGAAAACAAATCCCGACCGGCGCCCTCTTCTTCGATATCGCGAAGGCGTTCGACAAAGTCTGGCACAACGGTTTGATCTACAAACTGTACAACATGGGAGTGCCAGACAGACTCGTGCTCATCATACGAGACTTCTTGTCGAACCGTTTGTTTCAATATCGAGTAGAGGGAACTCGCTCTCGCCCCCGCCAACTGACTGCCGGAGTCCCGCAAGGCTCCGCTCTCTCCCCGATATTATTTAGTTTATATCAATGATATACCCCGGTCTCCGGAGACCCATCTAGCGCTCTTCACCGATGACACGGCCATCTACTACACGAGTGTGTAGGAAGATGTCGTTGCTTCATCGGCAACTCCAGATCGCAGTAGCCACCATGGGACAGTGGTTCCGGAAGTGGCAAATCGACATCAACCCCACGAAAAGCACAGCGGTGATCTTCAAAAGGGGTCGCCCTCCGAACACCACTTAGAGCATCCCACTCCTTAATAGGCGCGCAAACACCTCCGCCATTAGCCCCATCACTCTCTTTGGCCAGCCCATACCGTGGGCCTCGAAGGTCAAATACCTAGGCGTCACCCTCGACAGAGGGATGACATTCCGTCCCCACATAAAAACGGTACGCGACCGCGCCGCGCTTATACTAGGACGACTCTATCCAATGCTTTGTAGTCGAAGCAAACTGTCCCTCCGCAATAAGGTAACTCTCTACAAAACTTGTATACGCCCCGTCATGACGTATGCAAGCGTAGTGTTCGCTCACGTAGCCCGCACCCACTTGAAATCCCTTCAGGTTATTCAATCCCGATTCTGCAGGATAGCCGTCGGAGCACCTTGGTTCCTGAGGAACGTGGATCTCCACGATGACCTGAAGCTAGACTCAGTTAGTAAGTATCTACAGTCGGCATCGCTGCCCCATTTTGAGAAGGCGGCACGACATGAGAACCCTCTCATCGTGGCCGCTGGAAGCTACACACCCGACCCAGTAGACCGAGTGGTAAACCGTCGACGTCGCCCAAAGCACGTCATTACGGATCCTCCTGATCCATTAACGGTGCTTTTAGGCACCACAAGCACCGGTCACCGTCCTCGTCGATCCCGTCGCTTGCGACGAAGGGCTCGACGAGCGAACTAACCCATAGACACAGCCCACTGAGTTTCTCGCCGGATCTTCTCAGTGGGTCGCGTTTCCGATCCGGTGGTAGATTCTGCGAAGCACTGCTCTTGCTAGGGTCAGTGTTAGCAACTCTCCGGTTGAGCCCCGTGAGCTCAACTACAAACGTTAGGGTGAAGCTGAAATAGCCTCTCAGGGCTTTCAGCAAAGGAAGAAAAAAAAAAGTATGGCACACAATTTTATGAACGATTTTGTGTGTATTTTTTTTTGGAACGAAGTTCCTTATGCGACGATGCGGAGGGGTACCCTAACCGGGAAAAACGTCCGAAACGTAAGTATTTTTATTAGTAATGCACACAGTGTACGATTTAACTTTGTAATAACGTACAAAAAATAACATTTTTTTTTATAATTCACTAACCACGATCTCAGAGCATTCGTTTGCGCAATACACTAATTCACAACCGTGAATGAAGTGTACCATAATAAGTTCGCATGTTACGGAATGACCGTGGGTTGTTGCGAAACCTCCAGTTATATTTTCTTTATACCTCGAATAGAACTTAAAATTAATATTTTTATAATAAGGAACTTCGTTCGTATCCGATGTCAAACGACACCACACATTTTTTTTGTATTAAGACATTTAATTGAGCCCGTCTGTATGTTTAAAATACCGGTTTAAGGATTTGTATGTTGCACGGTAAGCGTTGTTGGAAACCCAACAAAATGGTATAAAACCTTTTTTATTGTTGTCGTTGTGGTTTTTGACATTGCATTTGAATTTTGAATTTTGGAATGTCTTTGTTTTGTCATTCTCTTTTTTCCGTGCTATTGTAAGCGATTTATAAATTTTTAAAAATATACAAATTTTATGCGTACAATCCTCGCGAGTTTATTTATCAAGTTCCTTGCCATAATAAATATACATAAATTGGTCCGTTACGGCCGAAGAAAAAGGAATTCTATAAAGATATTAAACACGCCGAGGCGAAGCAATATTGAAAGAGCGAAAACCTAATAAAAAAATTTATGTCGGCAAGCCAGGAAACAGTGTAAGCTGCAGCGAAGAGGAGCAAGCTAAATCAGGGATTTTGACGAGAAGACAAGAGGGCGATACCATTCGCATCAGAAGCCGATCGTCTTTTGTTTACCCCGCGCGTGTGCTTCAAATTTACCATTCCAACGTTCCATTCCAACGAAGACGTTTTTGGACGACGCGCTGCAGTGGCGCTACCTACCGGCGAGTCGCGAGTAACCTAGAGACTTTATTTTTTACTATAAGCTAGTTTCAAATCTGTGTAGCAAAATGTTAGATAGCCAGGAGGTGCTTTCCCATTTAATAGGAAAGCGTCGTTACGTCAAAGGCTCACTTACGAGACTCTATAACCAGTTGGGAGAAACCGAAAGGCTATCTACGGAAACTATACAATGCCGCTTAGAGCATTGTGTTGTAGCGTTCCGCGAATACGGCGATTATTGCCGCCGAATTCTGGCAACCAACCCGGCTGATGAAGAGGATTCTGGTGAGTACGATGACAAATATTTTGGCATCATGACTTGCTACCAAGCTGAGCTTAACAAGCGAAAGGCCAATGCTCCGCCTAATCAGACACTCCAAAAAAGGCTTATAAAGTTACCTACCATAGAAATGCCGCAGTTCACGGGTCAATATTCGAAATATATCACATTTAGAGAAATGTTCAAATCAGTTATCGAAAATGATGTTTCTTTAGATGACATTCAAAAATTGCATTATTTGCGATCATTTTTTAAGGAAGAACCTTTAGATTTAATAATTAATTTGTCTCTTAAAGTGTCCAGCTTCAAGGAAGCTCTGAGGTTACTGGACCAAAGATATTATAATAAATATAATATGTCAGAGTTTTCATCTACATTGTTAGATCTAGATATTATTAGTAAACCTTCTCCGAGCAATATAAGACATTTTGTGTCAACAATAAAACAAACGTTGGCTGCCCTCAAAAATATGGAGGCGAAGGTAGATGAATGGGATCCAATTTTAATGTTGATTTTGACCCGCAAGTTACATGGACGTACAGCACGCGAATACCAACTGAAGCGGGACGACACAATGGACCCCACTGTGGACCAGCTTCTGGCGTTCCTTGAAAAAAGAGCGCTCGCTATGGAGAATGCTGGACAATTACCAGATATTAGTGTAGGTAAGATGGTATTATTGAAGGAACCAAATTCTTCTCCTCTTTATTGGCCGTTAGCTAGAATTTCCAAGGTTTTCCCAAGTGGGGATAGTAAAGTACGAGCCTTTGACGTTGCTGCCCCTAATGGCAAAGTTTATAGAAGGTCACTGTCAGGTGTATGTTTGTTACCTTTTGATAATATTTAATGTGTTATTATTTTAATGTCTAGATAAAAATATGACTAAGTTCTGTAAATTAATTTAATTTAATACATTTTTTCACAAAAGTCACAAAACACGCGAATGTAGCTATATATATAGGTCTAGGTATAAAGATTCCTTAATGTATTTTTTGAGCTCACATTTGTATTCTTAATATAATGTACTGATTAGAATCTATCTTTGCATTTCTCATTTTGTGTCTAAAGTTAATTCTTAAATTTTAAATTTTATCATAGATGATTATAAAGAGTGTCTTTATCCCATAAAGAAATGGTGAGTGTAAGTTATTACATTAATTTAGTATTGTATAACTTTCTTAAAAATATATCATTTCTGAGGCCGCAGCATGTTGGAAACCCAACAAAATGGTATAAAACCTTTTTTATTGTTGTCGTTGTGGTTTTTGACTTTACATTTGAATTTTAAATTTTGGAATGTCTTAGTTTTGTCATTCTCTTTTCATCCGTGCTATTATGTACGCGATTTATAAAATTTTAAAAATATACAAATTTTATACGTGCAATCCTCGCGAGTTTATTTATCAAGTTCCTTGCCCATCCTAATCATACAGTCCACTACAAGCGTTNCTTTTTTATTGTTGTCGTTGTGGTTTTTGACTTTACATTTGAATTTTAAATTTTGGAATGTCTTAGTTTTGTCATTCTCTTTTCATCCGTGCTATTATGTACGCGATTTATAAAATTTTAAAAATATACAAATTTTATACGTGCAATCCTCGCGAGTTTATTTATCAAGTTCCTTGCCCATCCTAATCATACAGTCCACTACAAGCGTTTTGAAAGAAGCAGGAATTTTTATCAGTACCGGAACTTTATGGTATTAGTATACCATAAAGTACCAGTGCTGATAACAATTACTTAAAATCGGCCCGCTTCATTTACCCGTCTCAGATTTGACTTTGATCCAATCGCTACCAAACTTCACAAGATCACCTGCTAGGTTAAACTGAAGATTTTATAAATATTTCATTAAAATCGGTCCAGCCATTTTTGAGTGTACAGGAAACACATATCGAATTTTACATTTGTATAATCTCGTGTCGCCTACATCTGACACTTAATGACCAAATTGTGACCAAGGGATTCTACAGAGAACGGATGGCAGTGTTCTCTAAGTTTACAAAAAAAAAAGTGCGTGCGTACAAAGTACACATGTCAGAAGTGAAACTTCTTTGGCGAACTAATTTATAAGTCTTGCTTATATTTATTCAAATCTAAAACTTTAGGTTTCCGAGACTTAGAGCAAGGGAAAAAGGAAGATATGTTCCCGCCAAAAGTCTGTCAAATGTCAATCTCAAACCTCAGTGTTGACAGTCACATTTTTTTTTTGTTTTTGATTTTGGAAGGTGTTTGATGGTTAGCACATGCGAACGATTTTTCCTTTTAATTTTTAATTGTTTGTGTTTTTGGTTATATTTTTTGCTGCCTATATCTATCTGTGTTTGTTTTTCTTGTTGTGATTGTCAAATTTTGTGTGAAGTCATAAGGAAAGTTTTCATTTATTTAATCTCGCATAGTCAATGCGGGCCGATCATGGAGGTTGACGATCGAACCCCTGACCGTCCCCCAGATCCTAGTAGGAGTGGGTAATATCGGTTTTGCCGCGTATCGAATCGTATCTTTATATCGAGGATCAATATCGGATATTGAATCTATATATTTTCTGAATCTATATATTGATGGATGCTAGTAGATTTTCTCGATTCATGATATTTGAGATTTGAAACGATACGCTGATATAATATCGTAGTAGATATAGATTTAAGTCAACGTTATACGGTTGGTTTTCTGATATCAATTTATAATATGATTTTAAAGTAATAAAAAGAACATGAAAATAAAAATATCAAAAAAACTTTCCTTCATGCTTTTATCAGGCTTAGGACTGGCTACATTATTTTCAGTTTTTAGTATTTTGTATCTTAATTTAAAATTACAAAATATACCAAAAGAGTGTAGATTTCAAAAGTTTAATACAAACACAAGAAATAAACTCAATTATTTGGATTCAACTAAAAATAGAAAAATGTGTACTTTAAAAATCAAACACAAAAAACTTTTAAGTATTTATAAACACTTGTCCAAAAATTCTAGTTCAAGGTCAAAGCGCGTGAAATTAAATTCAACGATGCAAATAGGCTATACTGCATTCAAGTTAGGGTCGAAAGTTGAAACTTCTTTCCTTAATTGTATCCTGCTGATACGCTAAGAATAATCTACAGACATATGGACTTAAATATAAGGTTTACAATTGTATGGATAATGCCTGTTTCT